>CBVK0100302830.1:393-10484 GCA_900067695.1 Picea abies | reverse complement strand
TCTTACCTACACCATACCAAACATTAAGTTGTCAATTTTTTATATTTTGGATACTCCTTTCGATTATGATATGTTTATTTAAAGTGACCTACATCTTTATAATAAGGTCAACATATTTATAATAAGGTGATCATATGTTTAGAGGATCAACATCATGACGACATAGATAGCATCTTTATAATAAGGTCATATGTGTACAAATGTTTTCTTTATATAATAACGACATATACACCTAACATAATTTTAGGGTTAGTGTTTATGTATCTTATTAGTCCCTGCTAAAGCAGGGATTATAGAAATCAATTACTATCATTTCACCGATTAGGGTTGAGTTTCAAGAGCAATTCCATATCTTTATCAATGAAAAGAGAGAGAGATTATAACTACAATTGAAAGGAAAAGGGTATGTAGATTCCATAAACCTAGAATATTATGGAATCTACATACCCTTTTCCATAGAATATACTAATTATATCCAAAAACCAAAGACATGAAATATGGTATAACTACACATATTATATAAATATATTATCAAGGAAAAAATAAGCTAAATGCAATTTGAACATTTGAAAAAAAAATTACAAGTTAAATGAGTACATCAATAAAAAATAACATACTAGCCTTGCAAGTTCAAAATCCGAGCTATGTAGATTGAGAATTGGATTTGTTCAACCGATGGGTGACGAAAAAAATAAACAGCTCAAAAAAAAGCCAAGAACAGTGTCGCAACTATAGCAACTATGTCGCAAAGTCTCTTAAAGTCACGTATATATAGAAAAAATAGTCAACTAGTCATTAACACCGACCAATGAGATAGACAAAATTTTCGTTGCTATTGCCACGAAAGTTTTTTGCTATAGCAATGAAAATCCTGACTAGGTTAAATTAAGATTTGTGTCGATATTGCAATGAACTTTTGTGGCAGTAGCAACGAAAATCCCACCCTGTTTAAAAAAATATTAGACTAGTGGAAGCGTGGAAAATTTTCATGGAATAATCCGCCCATCTATAGTAGTGGGAAGAACCGACCTACGCAGGTCACCGGCTTTGTCATTGACCTCACAGGGAAGTGCACATAAGGCCTACAGATGAATTGGGTGAAGTACCTAGTTAACCAGTTGGAACTAGACTGTCGAGGAGCACATGATCAGGGTTTTGAATTTGACTTTAGCTGGCTCCTGATCCTCATCGCATGTGTTGCTTGGGAGATGTTGGAAGGTGTGACCTTCCCGGATATAGATCCATTCGAACCACTTGTTGTGAAGTTCACTACCCTTTGGTATTCAAGTGATATGAGCAAACATTGGCAGTCGAATGATTTGTTTCATACATATTACCTCCAGCTAAAAAGAGCCATCGAAGTTGAGCCTCGCATGACTCCGAACACCCTATAGAGATTCCAACCTCTGATGAAGTTCAATGCATATCGACACTTCATCTACGTTACAGCACGAGCAGATGAACATAAAGAGAAGCTCGAGTCATATTATAAACTTACAGAAGAAGACCTTGAGGAGATCACTAAGGAATGGTCCGCTTATCTCCTTATCCCTGCCAACCTTGCAGAGATATATGACCTTGAAATCCCAAAGGACACTCATAAAGAACATAATACACCTAGAACCAACAGAAGAAAGAAGACAAAAGAGTTCTAAGATTTAAGCAGTGCCTTAGGAAAGACTTCTTCAGTGTCACCTGACCGAGGGGGTGATGACGAAGTAGAAGCTGAACAGAAGCCAGGAAAAGTAACACCACCCAGAGATGAGGTTGATCCCTAGAAGAAGAGGAAGGTTTCCCCCTCGGAACCTTCTTCCCAGAAGAAATCAAAATCCACCATGACCAAGATGCAGACTGTCCTCACCTCTGATGATTTTGACTTCATCATAGCAACCCTGAACGATGCTTCATTAGAAATAACAGAGAAACAAGAAGCCAAGTAGGAAGAAATGTATGATAGAATTGAAATCAAACTCCAAGGGGTACAACAAGCCCTTCAGCCCAGTCGCGCAGTCTCCACTGTGCCCCTACCATCGAGAGAACCGGAGTTGGGAGATGAGCCAGCCCAACTCCATTAACTAGTTGATACAGTCAAAGCTCGCCTTCGACGAGCACAAGAAGAAATAGGATAAGCCACCTAGGCCTTGAAGCAAGTAAAAGATGTACTTGTAGAACAATGCAGTGTTGCAGAACAGGAAAAGATTGCTCTCCAAGTGAAGTTCAATGAAGAAAAAGCACAGATGCAACAAGGAAAAGAACAGTTGCTTGTGAAGCAACTCGAAGTGAAAGAAGTAGTCAGCAGAGCACTTTGCTCTGTGACAGTCTTAGAAATAAAGGTAGAGGACCGAGTCACGCATCAACTAGAACAACTCGTATAAGCTATCTAGCAGCTACAACAACACATAGAAGACTTAGAGCTCCACACAATTCCCGAGACTCTATAGGATGTGAGGGACCAAAGAGAAGCAACTGCCTAGAGCGCAGTTGAGAGACTAAAATCCCTTGCCATGGAATGAAAGAAGTTGAGTAATTGCAGTGCCCAGATGTATGAGAAACTCACCAAGAACCCAAAATTCTAGGCACTGGAGTCGCAGCTCCAAGAAGAAAAGCAGCAAGCAGAGACAATATGGGCACAGTTGAAGCCCTTGTCAGCTGTGAAAAGAATGAAGCGATCTCAAGAGAAATGCACTGCACAACAACAGATCCACACTATCTAGAGTAGAGTTATGGAATTAACTTAGAGGCTCCAACCTGTACAAGATAAGGATTACCAATTTTTCACAGAAGTTGAAGGCTGAGGAGTAGAACTAGAGTAGGTTGTCACTACAGTTGAACAACGCCAAGAGGGACCTGTCAACGATGCAGTCATCTAAGAGTTCGTTTAACAGGAGGTCGTGGCATAACAACAAGTCCAAGCAACTCGATTCAAGCTCGAGGATTTTGAAGAAAAAATTCCTAGACCAGAGTGACTCGGGATGAGTCATAGGTGAGTGTTGGGGGCCTATTAGCCCTTGACCAAGTTTTATGGATTTTTTGTCATATTTAACCTAGTTTTGGGAGTTCGACAGGCTGTCAAAGGTGAAGCGCAAGATGAAGTAGAGATCGCGGGATCTTGGCCCCTTTTTAGGGATTTATTGGTTTTGGGATTATGTAATGGGTATGGGAATGTTGGCCCATGGGTTTACCCATGCTTAGGCCCACTTTTGTAATGTATATATAGAAGACTAAGTGATGTAAGAAGTGGTAGAGGTGATAAGTAGTGCTAAGTGATAGATATTCGATCTGTGTGATCAAGGGATTGTAAGAGTGTTGAGTGCTAAGTACTTACTTTGTGCATACTGTGTGTGACTTGCAGAGCTACGTGTAAGTAATTGTAAGAAGGCTTGGTGCTGTACCCTAGCTTGAAGAAGGAGGATCTAGCAGAGTGCGTGCAAATATCCTGTCTTCTGTGGAGTAGGATTTTGATGCTATGCTACTGTAAGAAGCTTGACAAAGATAATAAAGAAGAAGAGTTGGTGGGCGTAGCCCCAGGGTGGGGGTGAACCATGTACATGATGTTTTGCTATGCTTTGTGCGTTGTGTTGATGTTTTTATGTCTTTACTTGCTAAGTGCTTTGATATAGATAGATAGATCTGTTTATGCTTTGTGCTAACGATGTATATGGATGTTAGATCTGACCTATGTGAATGTGCTTAGTGCTTAAATCTGCTAGATATAATCTACCTCTCAATGATAAGTGCTTAGATACATCATATATGAATGAATGATGCGATGCTATGTTTTATCTGTGGAGTACATAGTGGTTAAATATTAATGAAATGTCATGCTAAGTGCCCTTTTAAGTATTACAATCATAGATCTGTGTCCCAACTAAGGTTGTAGAAACCTGAGTCCTGCAACCACCCCTGCCTCTACCTCGGGTGAGACTTCATATGCTTCGTAGGTGTTGTTGAAAGGGTCGGTAGTTAGGGTTTTGTAGGTGCGATGTTATAGCGTTGAACTCTAGGTCTGCCCTTGTGCCAACATAAGATCAGGAAGGATAGCGACCTAATCGCAAGGGGTGCAACCACACTTCGGTTGAAGCGTTTGAGAGCTTAGGAGATATAGCGGGTCGAGAAATTAAGAAGAGGCCAAGAAGTCATCCTTGGAAGAAGAGATCAAAGGCCAAGTCCTTGAAAACCTTGAGAAAATTTTGTGTTGAAGGGAAGCAGAGGTGCGGAGGAGGAAACTACAACAACCATTGGTTTGGGCTGCAAGATTAGATATGGGTCATCAAATTAAACCTCTAACAAAGGAGAGCACAGAAAAAAGAGATTAGATCCCATCCGTTGGATCTGAGCGCAAGAAAAAAAAAGTCGTTATATCCCTGGTCCCTTTGGTTTTTTGACGATTCAACACTCCGAGAGATTTTGGTCATTGTTGTTTGGAGGTAAGGAACCCCCAAAGCCCATATTTCTGAAATAGATCTCAGTCATAGATCAGAGAGTGAAGCATGAGTCATTGATCTCCAATTCCTTTGAGATTCTAAACTTCGGCTATCCAAGAGATTTTGGTTGTTGTGTTGAATTTGCAGAACCCCCAGAGCCCCAAAGCCTAGAATAGATCCCAGTCATAGATCATTGAAGGGAGGAGAATCCCTGTCAGCCACTGGATTAAAGGAGAGTGCAAAGAGGAAATGAGGCTCAAATTCCTAACGACCATCAATCTGGGAATTCTGGAAATAACTGTCAACCGCTCTATCTAGGATGATTCAAATCCAACCATGGAGAAGTTGGAAAGTGGAAGTATATGATGAAACCTACAACCATCAGTCAAGTCACTCTATGATTGAGTTCGGTCAGTAACCACTTCAAGAGATTGGAGTGCCACGTTTGGGTGAATGTATTGGAGCGTCACAGTCCCGAAGATCTGAATAGAGCCTTCTTGGCTAGCACTTGGTTCTATCATGTGGTCACATGCATTTCAGTTGAGAAAAATGGCTAGCTCCTGTGGAAAAATGTGCATAAAGAAAAGGGTTAGGTTTAAGATCTTGTCACCCAAACAAAAGGAGAAAGAGGCTTAGCTTAAGTGCCCAATAGGTTTTGTTGGACCTACGATGAAAATTAAAGGGCATGTGTGCATAAGAGAGGATCCGGTGAGGGTATGAGAGAAAATTTGACTCCTATAAGAAAGGATCCTATACCGCGAGGTCACAACGCTAGCCAGTGGACTTGAAGTTTGCATCATCAACCCTTGAAGAAAGTCCGATAGAAAATATCAGTATCCCCAAGAGTATGGTTAAGGGACTAAAGTTTGTTTTAGGTATAAAGGCATTAAGATCAATGTATTTGTAGGTAATACTATTGTAGATAGATAATACATGTCGTGCCATTTCTGGTGATATGTAGAATGTCACATAAATCCTCACGGTTAGAGAGTTATGGCCTTGTGAAGTTGGAGAACCCTCACGAGTTATATAGAATCCCCTAGAAGGTCAAAGAAGTCAATTTATTCTAGAATCTTCTAGAAGAAGTTGACTAGTCAATGTGGTTGTAACTAGGAGTTAATCATGAGTTAAGTTGTTGCAAAAAACAAATAATAAAAAATAAATTAGTTGCAACTAAAGGTGGTGAACTTACTATTTGTGGGTAAAGTGGTTGTAAGTGGACAAAGTGGTTAGAAGTGGGTTATCCCTAAAACAAGGAAGTTGGGTAATGTTAGTTAGAAGGCAACCCCTTGAGGAAGCTACTTGGAGATTATAAATAAGAGATCAAGGGTCTCCTATTAGCATCTATTTTGAAAATTGAATATCTATTATTTTGTGAAAGGTCTATTATAGGTACTCATTGATACATCTGAAGTTTCACAAGTATGAGGCAACAAAGAAGGGTTGATGGTGAAAGTTTTGGAGTTGCATAATTTCGGAAAAAAACCCTAGTTTTTGAGGTGTATGCAAGCTATAGTGGAAGAGGTCCCGTACATACACGACTTGACAGTGAAGGAGGGTTTGTATATATGCGATTTGAAGAAGAAGAGGTCGCGTACAGTTGGGAAAATCCAAGAAAAATTGATTTGATGAGGATTCCATGTCTCTAGAGTCTGAAAGCAAGTTCTTAGTAAGGTCTACATTGATCAGGTACGACAGATCTATCTACAGGTTCAAGAGGTATGTCATATTCTTATGAGTAGTTGGATATTTTTGTCTACATGATATATGGTTATGGGAGATTGAGGATTTTCCCTAGAGAGGTTGATGGTTGTAAGGAACTTGTTGTATGAGTCAGATCTATAGAAATATAGTGCTGGTATGTCTGATATTTATCATTGGTATATCCTGTTAGTTTGAGTGTTGAGGCATACCTTGTATTTCTTGTTACATGGTTGAGGGTTTTATGCTACATGGTTGAGGGATTTTGGTTATGGTGTATTGCTAAAGTTGTTGGTATAGTTTGAGAATGTATAACAGTGAGGGTTTGATGTCTAGTTCATGTTACTATTATTACACATGATTATGATTGTATGCACATGTATGACACATGACTAGAGAGATATAGATGCACATGTTTTGAGTGATATTCTTGTGATATTGGGTATGAGATCTATGCTATTAGATCTAATATATTGAGGATATTATTGGTACAGGTTGTTGGTATATGTTGGTAAAGTTTATTGGTACAGGTTAACTACAGGTTGACTACAGGTTTTTGGTAGAGGTTGACTACAGGTTTTTGGTATAATTTGGTTAGAGGTTGTTCGCACAGATTGGTATAGGTTTACAGTGGTATATTTCACAGTGATAGCGTGATAGTGGTTTCATCAGTTATTTGACACTTATATTTTAGGGTAGTTGTATGGGGCAAGAATATGTGGTTGTAGCCACCTTCTTATTTTAGTCGAAGAACATAAGGGGTTGTAGCCTCCTTCTAGTTGTATCCATAGAATTGGGGAGTTGGAGCTTCCCTCAGATTGTAGCCTAAAAATATAGGGAGTTGGAGCCTCCTTCCAGTTGCAGTTGGAGAACAAATAAAGTTGGTTCTTCCAATGAATGTAATTCTTAAAGACATATAAGAAAAATAATTACGTGGTTTTCTCCTGCATTGGGTTTCCACGTAAAAATATTGGTGTACTATGTATGTGTATGATTTCTCATTGTTCATGGTTTATTTATTTTGCACTTGTTGAATGATATTGGTAAGTTGATCATAAAGATAAACAACATTTATATAATGTGGTTAAAAAGGATTAAGAAGGATTAAATTTCTCTAGTAATGATTCAACCCCCCTCTCAGTAATCCAACACCCTTAACTTCCTCCTTATGACTAGGAAGCTAATTTGTGAGTTAGTTTCTCACATACAACTAATATCCCCTTAAAATTAGGAAACTAATTTGTGAGTTGGATTCTCACAACTAATTTCCCATTTTTACAATTAAATGAATAATATGTGAGATTGTTCCAACTCACTTCAAGTATTAATCATTTATTACAATTAAATCATTCATGATTAATTAATTATTCTTTGCCACTTATCATTAATTAGCATTTTACTGAATGTTTCTCCATGGTGTGCAAAGTTAATGATTTTTCTCCATGGTTTGCAAAGTTTAATGATTTTCTCCATGAAGTTATTTCTTTTTGTGGAGATCCTCCTAGATCACACCTCCCCACAAAAAGAAATTTTGGTCCTCCAAAAGTATAGATAGGAACCATAACTTGAATATACACAACCATCTTCTAGGAAGAGTCTTACACTCCATGATGCACTTCCCTGTTGCTCGACCTACATAAAAAACTTCTCTAGTAGGTTGCACCCTTCTTCTCCTTCACCTTTGTACTTCGGAAAGAGGACGTCGATGCCAACACTTGCACCAATGAAAATCTACAATTGATTCCTTGATCTGCATAACAAATGTCTTTGAAAGGATACACCCTTCTTCTCCTTCACCTTTGTACTTCAAAATGAGGATGTCAATGCCAACACTTGCATCAATGCAAATTGGTAGCTCATAATACATGATCACAACTTCAAATCAATACCATAATTTCCAAGAGTTTATAAAACTCCCATGGACAAGTGTTATCACTGGAAGTCTCACCTAGACTGCTTTAGGTGCGATCCTAATACCCATCAAAAAGATAAAAAAAAAATTCAAAGCGTATCAAATGGGTGTGATACTCATTTTATAATATCAACACAAAATCTCCATGAAATACACACCAACAAGCAAGGATTTGAATAGCTTAAAATCAATGTTTAAAGATATCAATAGGAAGATGGAAGACTTAGCAAGGAATATGAGATACATACATCAGATTACATCCAGTAGTTCTGAAACACATATAGCACAAATCTCATTGAATAAGAACCTCCTAATCAACAAGAGAGACAAATTTGATCATACTTTCTTGAAATACAAACAATAAATCATTTATTGTAGTAAGGAACAATCATAATGATGAATCCTTGCTCAACAACTAACATCAAAGTGAGATTGAAACATAGAGGTGATAGTAGAAAAAGGAAACTTATCATTCACTATTAAATATTCTTGAGTCTGATACATACATTTGGAAACTTTGTTAGAGTTGAAAAACTAAAGATAAGAGTCTCATTGTCTAACCATTCGAACCCTTTCATAGAGTTACAATGCATCTTAAATAGAAAAACATCCAAAAATATCTCTACAATTCACCAACTAACATAGGATTCTATTCATAATAAAGGCATGGCACTAGGTGCACAACATAAATGTAACAAGAATGCTATATTCCAGGAAAATGTTGGCATCATCAAATGAAATTACTGATAACTTGATGCATGTGGATTTATTGTAGGTAGATCCTTGAGGAAGGTGGCCCTTGATGTGAAACTAATCTTTAAAGTGCTTATCCAAACTCAATCTGACACCTCATAGTCTTTATCAACTCAAAATCCTCGTGAGACCCCATTCGCAACACCTATTCTACAAATTGTCCTAAAACAACCAGTTCACAGTGCCTTTGACAACACGCGCTGTGAAATTTCCTGTAGTTTATTTTTTTACATCCAAAATGATTTCAATTGTTTAAAACTTGCACAAAAATTTGGGAAACCCTTCCAGAACCTCCTACAATATTTTGAAACATGAAGTAACCTTTTGCAGAAGTCATATGAATATGGTAACCTCACCTTAAAACAAAAAATCATTACTTGGGTTATAAGTATGTGCATAAAAAGTGAACCATGGAAAACATGATGTTGATGTAAAAATAACATCTTGTATTCATCTTTTCTTGGTGCTTCTTCTAGCAGTCGCAGGAGCTAACATATCCAAATTCATTTTTTCTACCTGCTCCTTGAAGGGTTGCAATTCTTCTTTCAACCTCTTGATTTCATCTTGGAAAGCTCTCTTTTGTTTGTACACATTCTTAAGATTCCTATGCAGAGGTAGATATTTCTTAGCCAAATATCTTTCTTTATCAATAGTCTTCTCATATAAATCTAACATATTCTTCATCTTGATTCGGGCCTCCAAATTTTCCTTCTTCAGTTTTTCATTTTTAGCTCTTGTATCCTTAAGTTGCCTCCTGAGTCTTTTGAAAGTAGGTTTACTTTCATGCGAAGGGGATTTGATATCAATAATCTCTATTGGCTTCTTGGAAGGATGAGTTTTATCCTTTTGTTTCACTAAGGATTTTTTTGTACCCTCTTCCACAGGAATATGTTGCTTAGTTGTTGATCTGGTGAAAGGGATTCTAGGCTTGACTGTTTCTGTAGAAAAAAGTGGGGAAAAGACATGTTTTTACCCTTCAAACTCCTTACTTTACTTGATGATATATCCATAGGTGTAGGTTTTTCCACGTGAGAAACTAATCTATCATGAGGTTGTGAGGGACCACCTTCAACTATTTTATCGGTAAATTGAATGGATTTATCACTTCTAGTCATCTTCCTCTTTTTTCTTGACCTTGAGTGCTTCGTATTCTCAGAAGAAGTAGGTATTTATATTTTTTATTGTGGTGTGCGAGCAACATCTAGTTGAAAACCTTATTCATATAGGAAAAACTCCTAGTTAGTATTGGTATTCTTCAACTCTTCCAATACTAGCATCTTGATTAAACCAGAGTGAAAAAC
>CBVK0100302829.1:0-16221 GCA_900067695.1 Picea abies | reverse complement strand
ACCAGAATAAATGAGTTTGAATCGGGGTTCAACTCCTTTTCTTTGATATCAACCACCAATGATTGTTTTGAGCGACATTCATCAATGTTGTGCCATGGGATTTTGTGGAAACCACACCACTTTGCAGTGTCCTTCTTCGTCTTTCCGTGACCCTTCTTTTCCTATGGCTTGGACTGGTTTTCAGGAGGCTGTTTGTTAGGGCTGTCTTTATCATACTTTGGTTGTTGTGGATTTGCAGACTCAAACTCATTTATTCTGGTGCCTAAATTTCTGCTCGATTTTGACAACATATCGATAGGCAGTTCCTAATGATAAGATGTTTGGGAAATCCATTTTGGTTTGGATGTACCTATGTAGAACCCCGCGGTATTTTAGAACCAGATGTTGCTTAGAGTCTTTGATACCCAGCTTGGTGTGTAAGGTATGGAAATTATTTGTGAACTCTGACACTATTTGGCCCCTCTCTTGCCGTAGTGTGGTCCATCTCATGTATTTGGGATTTATAAATCCAAGTATATATCCTTCGGGAGTGACAATAATATTCACAAAGAAGAAATATGGATCATGGAGACTTTGTATCGACTATTGATAGTTAAATAAAGCGAAGATAAGGAATTAATATACATTGCCTAGAATTGATGAGTTATTTGATCATATGAAAGGAGTTAAAGTATTTTCAAAGATAGATTTAATATGGGGATATCATCAATTGAGAGTAAAGGAAGAAAATATTCCTAAGATTGTATTTTTGGACATTATGAATTTGTAGTAGTACCCTTCAAATTAATGAATGTATCAGGAGTATTTATGAGTTTAATGAATGGAGTATATCGACAGTACCTTTGGCAAGTTTGTACAAGTGTTTTTGAGTGATATTTTGATATATTCTTGTACACCGGAAGAACACACAAAACATCTAAGACATGTATTTCAATGTCTTAAAGAGCATAAGTTATATGGAAGAATTTATAAGTGCTCGTTTTACGAGTCAAAGATTCACTACTTGGGACATATAATTTCTAGAGAAGGAATTGTGGTAGATCCAACAAAGATAGAAGCAATTATGGTATGGCCAATGCATACTAACGTACATGAAGTATGTAGTTTTATGGGTTTGACGAGATATTATAGAAGGTCTATAGAAGGATTTTTGAAGATTGCAAATCCTATTATAAAATTACAAAAAAAGAATAAGAAATTTAAATGGACATAACAATGTGAGGAAGCATTTAAAAAAGTTAAAGAGTTATTGATGATAACTCCTATTTTGAAGGTACCATATATGGATCAATATTTTCTAGTATGTATAGATGGATTAAAGGAAGGATTATGTGGATTACTAATGCAAAAAGGTAGAGTGATTTCCCACGCTTCAAGAAAGATTTGACCACATGAAGAAAATTACATGATGAATGATTTGGATCTTGAAGCGATAGTTAACACACTAAGAATTTGGAGGAGTTATCTAGTTGGAAGGAAATTTGAGTTAAAAATAGATCATCATGGACTTCAACACATATTCACGAAGATTGATTTGAATGCTAGATAAAGGAGGTGATCAAAATCACTCAACGAGTATGATTTCGATATATCATACATTAAAGAAATAGTAAATATAGTGGCAAATGCTTTGAGTTGTAGGCCATATGTTTCTAAATTATGTCATTAAAGTTGAATTTATAAGAAAATATATTGAAGTTACAATTAGAATTGAATGGTACAAGTTAAATTGGAACCAAGGAATGAAATAATAATAATTCTAAAATGAAGGATATGCCTTGGATGATGATGTCTTACTACAATTTTATGTAAGGATATATGTACCACTAAACAATGAAATTCACGATTTGATATTAAAAGAAGCTCATAGAGAAATTTATATGGCTCATCAAAGAGTCAAGAGAATGAATGAGAAACTAAAGCTGTTATACTTTTGGAAATGAATGAAGAAGGATATAGTTAAATTTGTAGCTAGATGTCTTGAGTGTTAGCAAGTGAAGGCTGAACATCAACATCTGGAAGGATAGTTACAACCACATGTGATACTATAATCAAAATGGGAATTGATTTCAATGGATTTCATTGTTGGATTACCTATGACGTCAAGAACACACGATAACATATTTGTGGTAGTAGACAATTTGACCAAAAGTGCACACTTTATCCTAGTAAACACTACTTAGCAAGAACTGAAGATTGCAAGGGTGTTTATTTATGAGATAGTAAGGTTACATGGAATTCCAAAGAAGATAATATTAGACATAGGGTCAATATTTACGAGAATATTTTGGACGGGTTTCCAAGAAGCATTGGGAACACAACTTAATTTTAGTACAACATTTTTTCCATAGACCAATGGACATATTGAAAGAATACATCCAATATTGGAATATATGTTACATATGTATGAGATGGATCAATAAAAATATTAGGAAGACTTTTTAATTCTTGTTGAATTTGCTTAAATTATAGTTATCAAATTTCAATAAAGATGGCACCATTTGAATTTTTGTATGGTAGAACGTGTAGGATAGCTCTTAGTTGGGATAGGATAGAGCATAAAATCCTGGTTGGACCAAAAGTAATCTAAGAAATGGAAGAAAAAATGAAAATGATTAAGGAAATATTGAAGGAAGCACAAGATATACAAAAGAGTTATGCATATGCACATAGAGTTGATAAAAATTACAAAGTTGGGGTCAATGTATTCTTGTGGGTGAGATCGCAAAATATCTCAATTAAGTTTGGCAAAGGAGCTAGATTGTTGCCACTATATGTTGGACCATATGAAACTATTGAAAGAAAGGGATCGATTTCTTATTGTCATACATTACCATCATCAATATATTGTATGCATGATGTTTTTCATGTATCTATGTTACGTCATTATATTTCAAATCCTTCTCTTGTGATTGATTTGAGTTATTTGCAGATGTCAGATGAGGGATCCTTGATGGTAGAACCCATCTAAATTTTGGACTAACACACTCAACAACTTCAACATCGCTTGGTAGAATAGATAAAGATCTAGTGGGATAGCTATAGTCCTAGTTCCACTACATGAGAGGACACAATTGAGATGTGTTGGTAGCTTCCATACTTATTGTAGAACTTCGAGATGAATTTTCATGAAGAGTGAGTGTATGTAGTGCCTCATTTGTTCCTACTTGTTTGACAAACTCGATATTATTATTTGAGGGAATTTGTTTATAACTGACTCGACTTATTGAATTGCACTTTGATGATGGAACTCAATTTTAAATTTTTTGAATGGTTTTAAGACTATGATGTTGAATGGGTCCATTTAAATCCTTATATGATTATATGGATGAATTATATGTGCACTGATATGATGTAACTAATGTCGTCAATTCATATGGTTATGACACATTAAAATGAAAATGTTGGATATATTAACTTGTAGTTTCTACTGACGGTTTTCCTAGTGTGACAAGAAACCACATGTATATATTGATGTGGGATGGTGTTAATATTATACTGGGCTCTGGATTGAGTCACGGTACCAAAAAATGTTATATGGTTAATTTTGTGCTTTGATTTTGATCATGTAACTATTTGATGCATTGATTGTAGTGTGTTAAAGCACAAGGAACATGCTTACCGATCAATCCACATATGGGTAATGGGGTTGTATAGAAGTTTATGGGGCCCCATTAGGAGAGGGGGAACAAAATTCTTATTTCTACCTTGTAGCACTCCTTTTCCATGATCTAGTTTGAAAATCTGGTGGCATTTTTACTTAGAGGTTTCATGTTGTCGTGAGGGTAGACCGTGGATTCAGGAACTCATGAGGTTTGGTTGAGGGGCATGCAATAAGGTGATAAAATTATTTCTTAATGACCTTTAGTCTCTCAACAAGGGTGGGAAAGATTGAGTTAAAAGAGTCTCAATAGTCGCACCATTTCCCCCACCAAGAAAGTTGGATGCTTGAAGGGCATATGAAAATGTGGCACCCTTGGAATGTACTGAAATGTAATTCTTGAAGGGAATGAAGAAACATGGAACCCTTGGTATCGGTTATGAATTATCATGTATATAGTGAAAGAAGATTGAATGAATAATATAAATGATGATTACCTCAATATGCGTATTTTATTTAAACGAGAAAATAATCATATAGTTTATGCATTTTACATAAAGATCAAAGTTAATTAAATGATAGTAGTGTGAATGAGCATATAGATTATTTAATATTTCACAACAAGAGAAATGATCTAGTTAATCAAAATTTATTAAGAAATATAAATACATTCTAGGAGAATATGCATGAAATGAAAATAAAATAATTTTTAATTAACTAAAACTAATTGCTAGTGCACCCATAAATCAAGGAGAAAAAAAAGGAACACAAATTCAAATTCAAATAGAAATGTGGGAAAATAAAAGTGAGTTGGGAAAACTTAAAGAAAGCTAATAAATAACTAAAGTAGTAACTCCGTGTGCACCCATTAAAATATTAATTAAGGCGAGGATCAAGGGAACACCTAGGAATGAAAATAGGAAATGTGAGAGTTGGGTGAGGATAATTCATTATTTTATAATTTTAAATAAGTAATAACTTGTGCATATGAGTGACACATGGATGGGTGAATAATATTTAATTGATAATTTAGTAAATTACATATTTACATAAGTTGAACAAGTGGCATGAACCACATAACCTATAAAGGTAAAGCTTTAGCTAAGAGGAAAACAAATTTTGCACCCTAAATGTTTGTGAACTTTCTATTGGTGATTGTTGAGAGTTTGGTGCATTGAAGTGTGTGTTGTGAAGTGGAGATTTTCTTCGACAATTTAACAACTTCACACTTCTCTTATTGATATATTGATGTAACCTTCTATACAACCCAGTTGTAGCTTGGGGTCCTTAGGGAAGGAGAGTACCCATAAGAGTTGGTAGGGTGGTCAATCAGTGGATTACTAAAGAATCGACAAGTTGATGCAAGGTGGGAGTTGAGCTTGTAATTCAAAGAACCAACAAACCAAAGAACCAATTATGATAATTCTTGCGATTTTTTTTATAAATTATTTTATTATTATTATTGGTTTAAGTGACATGTTTGGTTATTTTTATAATTGTTGTTTTATATAATAGTTTGAAGTTTTTATTTTGTTAATTTTTTGTGAATATATATAAACAACCTATGAAATGTACAATGGAAGAAGTTGATTTTCGTATGATAAAAAAAATGTGTACTATAGGAAGGAGTCAAATAGACTCACTTCCATACAAGCCCACTATTGATTTCATTGGGAGTTTCCCATTATACATAGAGGTCTGATAACTGTTCTATTGGAAATTTTCATGTATATAGAGGAATGTAGTAATGCTAATGGTGTTTTGTTTACATACATAGGTCTAATAATAATCCCCGATTTTTATTTCATGCATAAATTATGTTGGAAAATTTTATTTCTAAACAAATTTTTTTTCAATACCGGTTCCATATAGTTGTTTAATTAACATGATTTCAATCAAATGATATCTTCGACACCGGTTCTGTGTATACAAAATCGAGTTAAATCATTTGTTGCCTAAGGGTTGAATCAACTCTTTAAATTTGAAGCCTATAATAATAAATACAAAACCGTGTTAGTGATCACATATGCTCTGACTCATATCGGACTAAATATATTGAGTTAGGGAGTTATGGACTCTTTGTTTTCCTTCACAAATTTAATTGCAATGCTTTTTTCCACAAGAAAATTGCGCATTATATTAAGATATATAATCAGTTTACAAAGTCGGAAAATATCAATACATTCGAAGGCCTAGCCTTATGATTTCTCCACCAAAAGTCCAACTACAACTCGAATCAAAATACATAAGATACCACTTGGCCACTATGATGACTGATCAAAAAAGTGCCAAAACTATAAACAAAGCCTGATTAACCCAAGAACAAGAACTTTTTCAAAAGGATTTGTCACTACTTCCATACCCCCTAATTGCTTCAACAAAACACATAGATACATCAAGATTAGAAAGGTGATGCTAGTACATCTTCAAATAATATCTTGGACCCTCCTGACCATCATTCCACTGATTGTATGCGATGGCTCCAGGACGCTCAGGTAGTGCCTTTTTAGATAATAAGTCAACCTCCTGATTTTCTTCTTTGTAGACATGGACAAATGTGATGATAAAAAAAATCTCGATGAGTTCCCTTACCTGGTCTTTCCAACAGTCTATTGAAATTACTTGCAGAGAACCAATATTATTTAGCCAATCAATAATATTTTTGGAATCCCCAATAATGTGGATATCTAAAATAGATAGTCTATGCGCTAAAGTGAGAACAACCCAAGCTCCCAAGAGTTCCGCTCTTGTATTAGTGCCCCTACCACGATTAAGGGTCCATCTATAAACAAAGCAATCATTTAGTTTTATAATACCCCCTGCTCCACTTTGTTCCCCATTTCTATGAGATGCCCCATCAAACCATCCAATGATTCTGTTCTTGGGCAAGATGTGGGAAGTGTGCCTAAATGATTTAGGAGATTTTTGGTTACTGTGGCACACCACATCAAAAATAGAGAGAATGAAGACCTTCTCTATAGATGGATATTTTGATACAAAAATGGCCAAATTCCTTTCATTCCAGATATACCAACAAATGAATGCTGACAATGATGAGTAACCATAATTCCTTCTATTCCAATAATCAAAGCAATCCAACACTATGGAGCTCGACCACCCAAAGACTAGCTTGAAATGTTTTTTAATTTTAATCCATATAGAGCAAGTGAATGGACATTGAACAAAAAGGTGAAAAACCGATTCCTCATTACCTCTGTAGAGAAGACACAGTCCAGGACCTTACCATCCTCGCTTGTGGAGATCATTCTAGGCACGTAGCTTATCTTCTATGAGGAGCCACGAAAAAAGTTTGATCTTTTGAGGGCAATCCTAGGTCCATAGCTTCCTCCTCACACCTCCAATACATAGATGATTTTAGGGGTGAAATTTCGCCCATGGGCGAAATTAAGGGGTCTCTAATTTTTTATTGGGCGAATTTTTTTAAAGGTTTAATAATTAAGTGAAAGATTCGCCAAGATTTTACAAGATTTTATAATTCAATGAAAGATTTGCCAAGTTTTTACAAGATTTTATAATTCAGTGAAAGATTCACCAAGATTTTACAAGCTTATATAATCGACTAAAAGATTCTCCAAAAAACTATATATACATATTATATTATTGATAAAATAGCCTTCAATTTTTCCTATGTATCACAGGGATTCGCCCAATTATTATACATATAAATTTAGGGGGGGTTCTTAAAATCACCCCTGCTCCAATATTCTTCTACCATAACTTGGCTGCCAGTGCATTGTATACATTCTTTGTTATTAAAAATCCCGTACCATCCCCTCCTGTCCACCTTAACTCATCCTATGTATTTGTAAGAGCAATGCCCACTTCAAACAAGCAAATTCTGAACCTCTCCCATTCATCTGCAAGGTCGCCCACCAAATCCAAGTCTATACTGTCTAACCAATTGGCGCAAGTCGAGCCTGCTGCCGATGCTTTTCTCACTTGATAGAGATAATGAACCTGGTGTTCATTTAAATGTGTTATCAACACCATCGATAGATAGGAGCCCTTACCGATCCCCAGGATTTCATCCTTACTAGTCATAATGGAAACCCCCGCCCCTAGTCTCCAAGCCAGCCAGTGAATAAGTAATGGCAATGCATTTAACAGATTCTTCCAAGTTTGTGAGCCAGTATGAGATGAAGGATCAACAATGCACAACCAAGTTATCACTGATATATGGGGGAGATACTTATATTTTAGGACCCGCTGCCATATCCCTGGATGCATCAGTCCTCGCCAAAGAGATTTGGCAGCTAAGGTGCACAAGAAACAAAAAATGTTTCTAATCCCCCAACAACCATACTTTTTTGGCCTAGCTAATGTCTCCCACTTACACAAATGATAGGAAGTTGTAGAATCCGCTCTGGGCCACAGATAGGAGAAAGTCATGATGCGAATTCGGTTCAATACTGGAACTGGAATATGTGCTAAAGCCAAGCAGTAAACCGATTGGATTTCCAGCACAACCTTAATCAAAACATATCTGCCTCATAGAGTTAGGAAACGATTACACCAATGACAAATTCTTTGCTCATATTTCTTCAGAAGCCACTGCCAGTCAGCCACCTTATAACTGTCAATTTTTAAAAAATAACCCAAGTATTTAAAACCCACTGACAAAATCATTATACCAACATGAAACAATGCTATCAAATGATTTAAAAAATCCTGCTGAACACCAAAATGATGGAACATAGACTTGTTTACGTTGATATCCAAACCATAAGCACCACAAAAATCATATAAAAGAGTATGTATTTCTTGCCATTCATTGATGGATGCATTGGACATTATTATCACATCGTCCACAAATAGGAGATGGAGAATTCTTACCATCCGAGAGACTTTTATACCCGTCAACTGTCCATCCATAAAACTCTTTTTTAGGGAGAGACTCAAACCTTCCATCACCAAGTTAAATAAAAGAGAAGATAGAGGGCACTCCTGACGTAATCCTCTCCTGCCATTGATGAAATTTGTAGCCTCTCCATTAACCAGAATGGCCAGTGATGCTAATGTCACACAACCCATAATCCATTTGGTCATATGATGACCAAACCTGCACTGAAGCAACATCAATATTTGATAATACCAGTTCATGCAATCATATACTTTTTTTAAGGTCCAACTTCTAAATAATATCTTGTAATCTCTTTGTTTTGATGCTATGAAGGCACTCTTGCGCTGCACCTATGGCATCCAGAATATGACGCCCCTTGAGAAAACCCAACTGTTCCTCGGACAAACATCATGAGAGATTGGGTCTTATCCTCCTTGCAATGATCTTTGTTACAATCTTATAACATAAATTACAAAGCGCAATCAGGCGATAATCAAAAAAGGGTAATGGCCGATTATATTTTGGAATTAGTGCAAGAAACATGGAATTGATAGGCTGATAGACTTCTCCTCAGCATCTAGTATCCTCAACCATTGCAAGTAAGTTTGGACCAACCAGATCAAAGAAGTATAGGAAAAATTCAACTGTCCACCCATCGGGGCCGAGACTCTTATCTTTTGCGAAACCTTTTAGAACAATTGATAATTCCTCCAAAGTTACAGCCTGTTCTAAAGTTGAGAATTCTTCGTCCCTTACAATCTTTGGATAAAGACTAATTGTCTCCAGCTGTGCCTGCAAGTTTGACTGCCCCTATTCATTAAAAAAAGATCTAAAATGGGTGACAACTTATTTTTTGATAGCTTCCTGGCCTGTGTGTATACCACCAACTTCATCAATGATTTCCCATAGAAATTTCTTATTCCTCCTATAGCTGGAAAATCTATGAAAAAACTTGGTATTTTTGTCACCGCTCTTAATCCATGTAGCCCTACTTTTCTGCCTCCAACTTTCTTCTTCATCTAGTAAGATCTTGTTGCACACTTCCTCCAAACGCTTGCATTGTAAATCTAAGTCCACAATGAAGGTTCCATTTATTTTCTGGTGGTATAGGAATTCCAATTAGCCTTCCACTTTTGTTTATAATTCCTTATCCCTTTTAAGTTTTGTCTTGGACCATGATTTGACCCTTCGTTTTAAAAGAGATAGTTTTTCAACAATCCTTCTTTGTGCCCTTTCAATTAACTCAAAACGATTATCCATCCATAATTCTTTTATTGAAATTGTAAAGGTTTCATCTCTTAACCAGACCTGATTAAACTTAAATGGATGCACAATATTTGGAATTCCAATATAAAGTTGTAGATAAATAGGAGCATGGTCGGAAATGAAGGTAGCCTCTACCCACGATCTGTACTTCGTCCCTGGACCAATCAAATCCTCTGTCACATAGAATCTGTCCAGTATTTTTGATATGCTTGATTCCCCATTCCTTCCATTACGCCACGTCGGAACCAACTCTACCAGAGCCACATCCAACAGTGGTGTATTTTCAAACAAATATTTAAAAAATGGAGCCAAAGGATCTAACATAGCTGTTGTACCCAAAATATCATCAGAATTTAATGTAAAGTTTAAATCCCCCGCCAAAATTAAATCAATGTGAACTAGTAGTCCCTTATCTGCACATATTTTCCAGAATGTCTTATGATCCTTGCAAGGACCATAGACATTTAGAAGAGTAAGTATCCTGTTCTCAACTAGACTAGAACCTATCAAAAGAATGTTGCCACATGTAATAACAAGAGAGAAAACAAAAAAACGTGGATCCCAAGATACTAGCATGCCTCCCAAAGTTCCAATTGAAATCACAACACAAGACATCCAATCCGACTTTAGTACAAACATAAAATCCTTGCCTTTACATCGTTGGCCAATGTCTCTTGAAGAAAAATAATATGGGGTGTAGTATTTGAAAGGAGCCTATGCATGGAGGCCAATTTAAGGGGTCCTCCTACCCCTCTAATGTTTAGGGAGAGGATGATCCTGACTTGGCCCTGGTGAGAGCTTTGATGCCTCTAAGCACCCTCTGGTTAATAGTGGAATGAGAAGGAGTCGATGAGATGGATGGTGTGGTCCCTGATTTTTTGTGAGCACTTCTAGTCTTTACAGGAGATAGTTCAAGACCCAAACCTCGAGACCAAGCAAGTGTCTTGCCATTCATGGCCTCTGAAACTAATGGATCAAGTTCTAGTGAACCAGGTTCCCCAACAACCACCTGAGTTCTCCTTAAAACAATCGGGATAGTAACTAGACTGTTTACCTCCCTATAAGAAGGGACTAGATCAGGAGCATCCTGTCCAATGAATGATCACTTAATTCAGGCTCCCCAAAGCTCAGAAGTCGAGGTGATCCTTCCGACAACAAAAGGTTCGTTTGTATAGGGTTTGTCATATGCGAAGACTCAGCCAATGGAGGGTAAGTTCGACACTCATAAATACTAGAAACCAAAGGAGAAACACCTGAATCGGTAAGAGTAAAGTTTGCCTCAATCTTGTTGACCCGCTTCTCAGATGTATCGGTCATGCCAGTTTCATTTGTAACCGTAGAAAAGAAGGAATCAAGGTGATGTCTTTTCCATGCAGTCAAAGAACAATAGAGAGAGGGAATGTAATGACGGAACTTACCCACAAAGGTAGAAGATGAAGTTGGTGAGCAGTCCAAATCCCAAGCTCCCAGATAGTTACCCCGCTCCAGTGTCTCCATCTCAGGGGAATAGCCATTTGTAACTGTATCATCCGAAAGAGATTCATCGGAATAAATTCCAAAAGGAAGTATGCAATCCTTTTTTAGGTGACCAGTCTGTCGACAATGCGAGCAATGGAACGAAACCTCAAGGTAGTCCAACCTCTGAGCTATCACCATGCCACACATTCTATCTCTAAATTATATAGTAGAACACCATGCACATCGACCTCCACAAGAATTTTAGCCATACATCTATCACTCAAAAGAAGAGCCTCCTCTTCATTCTTTATGAAATGCCCCAAAACATTTCCAATAGCCTCCAAGGCTTTAGGATTTCATAGCTGTAAAGGCATACTTGGAAGCAATACCCAAAGGTGATGAAAGCTAAAATATTAGGTATTCAGATCAAATTTTAGTCTCCACCACTTTAGCATAAGGCTGCCGCCTTCAAAAACCCAGAATTTTTCCAGAATCTTTGTAGAATCTTCAGGAGATTTAAAAACAAAACCAAACCAACCCCTCAATAGCATAAGGAACACCGATGAGTAACCCAGAATGGGTTCCCAAGTGACCTTCATCCACTCCGATACCGAGAATTTTCAAAACAAGCGATAGACAAGCCTACCCACTAGCGCACACATGGCGAGGGAGCACGACTCTTCAAGCCCAATATCCATCCCCAAAACCAAAGGACGCTTCATTCTTTTGGGCTTCCACACCCTCATAGCTAGCTTCGTAGGTTGTCTCTTCCCCACAAAACCTCTAACAGGTTCCTCCAAGGCTACCCTATCCTATTTCGTAGCCCCTTCAAAAGAAACCATTGAACCTTCATCAAATTTCCCGAGTGTACATACCTTCTTAGCTAGACTAGCCTCACCCTCAACATTCGTGAAAACTCCAGAAACTTGCAGAGCCTCCTTGTGAAATGGAACACATGAAGCAACCCGCTATGTAATACTAGATGGAGCAGTGCAAGGTGGAGGGGTAGTAATCATACGCAAGGTTGGTGGAACGGAAGCGGTCGCATTAACTTGGGAGTTATTACCTCGGTTATTACAAAGAGCATCCATCATAGAAATGAATCTAGGGTGATCCTAAGGATCCCCTGCTTCGACTCCTGTGTGATAGCTAACCTCAACATGCATAAAAACAACCACTAAACCTTAAATAACCTTAAAAAGAGATAAATAATAACAAGAAAATGGAGTGATGTGGCGCTCTGTGAGGGGTCTCAGATCAGTGAAAGCCAGGGAAGAGAAGCTTCAAAAAGATAGGAAGACTCAACAAAAAAATTAGATATGATGCTTGTCAGTTCTAGTTAATGTCTGTTAGACCCAAGAGGATAGATGTTAAAATGGAGAGATAAATGCCGCTAAAACTAGTCAGAGGGTTTCATGGCAGGGTAAAAATGAGAAAAAGGTGGTAAAAGCCGCTAAACCAGTCAAAGAGTTTCTATATATTATCAAGCTAAGCAAAGGCAAACTGAAACTGAGCCCTCCATACCAGCGACAATAAGTACCCTTCTGAAAAATGTGCAGAAGTCCATTCCTGCGCTCCTCCAGGGATTGCCGCCTAAAAAATTTGAAAAACTGGTGTAGCCATGAAACTTGCTTGCCCTTGCCTCCACCTCAATTTAATTGCAATGCTTATACACTGTAACCGTGTAAGTGTGATTGTAACTCTAATTATATATATACATATAAACAATATGTGTATGCTTGGAAAGGAAATGTTGTAGCAATATTTTATTCCAATTATATTCTTTTTACTGTGAACTCAATATTTCTGTTCTAAGACTTTTGCGATTGTTGTTTTGTTCAGAGAGTGCTTTCGGATCCATCGCATAGGTTTTATGTTCATTTTTCAAAACGCGCTTTCTTGATGATGGACCACACTAGTTTGGTCCGAAACGTCGAAGAACATAAAACCTATGCGATGGATCCGAAAGCACTCTCTGAACAGAACTCAATATTATCAACTTGAAACCATGATGAATCAAATTGATTATTGGTCAAGAGAAGTTAGTGGAGTACTCAATCGGTTGTGTGCAAGTCAAGGATAAAACACAAATTTTCGAAGACAAACTTGAAATGAAGAGGGCAAGGTGCACCACAACTATAATTTTAATTTGAAAGAATTGATCAAGACAATATGCCAAATTGATGGTTGGAGTGTGTAATTTCTTAGGGTTTCACCTTTGAGATAAATTGAATTGGAATACGATTTGTAAGAGAAAATTCTTTAAAATATAACATTTGTTGTGTGATTCAAAAATGGTTTTGTATGGTATTAAAACATATAGTCATGGTGATTGTTGGAACAAAACAAATTTGATATATTCCTATATGAGATTATGCATGGGCAATAATTGTTCATTAATTGTTACCTTACCTTTCTATTTATAACTTATTATATGGATTTCTATTCATCCTCAATGGTTTAAGATAAATTAGGGAGGACTCCCAAATCATTCTAAAATGCGGAACTACCTATGTGATACACCAGGTTGGTTAAAACAATAATGGTATTTTATTAAATAGTTTTTAGATTTAATCAACCAATGTGCATAAACCAAAAACATTTCAATTTCAAGTTAGCAAACGTAGGTTGAAATAAGTGTTGTAACTCTAGTTGTTGCAACACGTCAAGTGTTGAGATTCTAGTTACTGCAACATGGTTCTAAATTTTAGTTGGTGCAACACCATGTGACAGATACAATTGCTGTAACACTGTGAAGACGTTGTTGCAACATCATGCAAAATCCCAGTTGCTACAACATCACGAAGATGTTTTCGTGACACTCTGTGAAATCCTAGTTGTTGCAACACCGTGAAGTGTTACAATCCCAGGTGTGGATATATTCATGTGGCATACTCCACATGTCTTGGGTGGATTTTTTTGGAATATGGCAAGCAAATTTAGGAGGAAGGCGGTTGGGAAGAAATGGTTGGAAAATGGTTCAAAATTTGGATCAGTTGTAATTTCCCAACATTCCAACTCATTCAGATTGGAAAAAACAAGAAACGATTGGAGAAATGAGACGATTAGAATGGTTCAACTGCCAAGGAATGAGAAGATAAAGGAGAAAGAAGACAGAATAAATGGGACTTCAATTCACACAAGAAGAAGAAAGAAGAGATGAAGTAGAGAAGGGGCGTCTGTAGGAGAATTAGGATAGAGGAAAGGACACTAGTTTTAGGTCACAACGTGGGTAAAAAAAAACGCACCCAGTCAGTGAAATAAGAATTAGAATTGTGCCAAATTTGTCTGGTGATGTAATGAGATTGTAAAAGATATTTTTTTCCTATTAATAAAATAAATTTCAGTCCCTTCCTAAATGGTGTTGTCTCTTGTCAGTTTCTTTTGTTCCCATGACTGTAATTCCTCATGGCATTATTTAAGTTGTTAAATTTATGTTAACACTGTTAGTTTTTAGCTGTGCACTATGTGGGGAGAAATCGATTCTGTAGTTGGTTGTTTATAGGATTGAGAGTGACTGCATCAAGTGGTATTAGAGCATGTTTAGTTCCTAAGTTCCGGGAAACAGTGCCCGGAAGTAAGGCCTGTGAATGTTAGTCAGAGTGAGGGATTCTTCCACGAAGAGAATGAGTAGCATGAGGAGGTGCTAGAAACATATAATTAGAGGAATTAAGAAGGATTATAAAAGAATTGGAAAACAAAAGGCTTGGAGATGCTGAAACAGATTCATAATAATAGGGTGAGCATGAAGAAGAGTGAAATTTTGAGGAATCAGACCCAATTGTACGATTGATATATTTTCTGAAAGACAGAGGTAGTGCAAGAATGGAAGTTTCATGCTACGATGGTAGTTTTAAAGCTGAGACTCTTATTGACTGGATAAGAGCACTCGAAAGATATTTTGAGTATGAAAATGTTCAGGATCCCAATAGGGTTTGATTCACTATGCCCAACCTGAAGGGTCATGCATCACTTTGGTGGGATATGTTGTAGAAGGACAAGGTACATAACTGACAGGAGAAGATTAGAACCTGGAGGAAGATGGTGAGAAAAATCAAGGAGAAATTCTTACCTGTCGAATATCAACATAATTTGTGTAAACAAGTGCAAAATTTAAGACAAAAGGGGACATCTATCTGAGAGTATACATAAGAGTTTTTTCAAACTATCTCTCATATTAGAAATAAAGGAACCAAAATAGAAAAGAGTGTCAAGGTATGTAAATGGATTGAAGTATCAGATTTAGGATGAAATGAGTACACATTACTTTTGTAACGTAGATGGATCCTATCAAGTTGCTTTGAAGGTGGAAGAATAGAATGATAGAAGGTTGCAACAGAAGTTCCTGGGAAAAGGAACTAAAGGTAGGGGAAGATAAAATGCTGCTAAAATAAGTGAAAAGGAATTTGAAGCGATCGAACACTAGAATGCAAGAAGAGGAAGTGGTGCTAGAAGAGACAAAGGTTTTGGAAGAGGAAAGTATGTGATTACATGTTATAGATGCTGTTGTAATATAGGGAAAGGTAGGGGATTGTTACTGATAGTTCATCACATAAGAAAGCATAGAATCACATACTCATACATATAGACAAAGACATACACCAAGTAGTGGAATCCCAAAGAACACACACACACACACACACACACACACACACACACACACACACACACACACACACACACATATATGTATCAATACAACACAACATCGACACTTTATCTAATACATGATTGTCTATTTATACTTACATATCCTGTTACCAGGTAGTTGTAACTACTTAAATACCTAGGTTGGTCGGTTAGCCAGGACTTCGTCCGGCTTATACTTTCGAATTTGGAAGTTGACCAACTAATTCTTAATCGGTTTTTGGGTCTAATTGATAGAGTCGACTAGACCTTACAACATCTCACACCACCTCAATTCCTTGCTCGTCTCGAGCAAGAGGGGAGTATGAAATTTTTTCTTTTACATTGGCTATTTTACAAAATGAGAATGATATATATATATATATATATATATATATATATATATATA
>CBVK0100302824.1:0-11763 GCA_900067695.1 Picea abies | reverse complement strand
ACTTCACATGGCCATAAATCTCTAACCATGAGGAGTTATGTGACGTTCCACATACCATTGGAAATAGCATAACATGTACTATCCATATAGAATAGTATTACCTTCAAATATATTAAAACTCCTACCATTATACATCAAACAAACTTGGGTCCATTACCCAAACCTATGTGCTACTAGACTTTCTTCAAGGGTTGACATCAATGAAAAACAACCCAAATAACCAACACTCTAGTTGACAAAGTCAACTAGTCTTAGGAATTAGGGAAAACATTCAAGAGAGACACAAGGCTAATAGTTTCTCATGGATGTTGGTGAATGTCGTTGGATGCTACCTATGAATGATGGTTGATGCTCGTTGATTTCTGATCACACAAGGCTAATGGTGTGTGAGAGATTTTTCGAAAAAAATAAAAAAAATAATGAAGAAAAATCTTGGTATAAAGAGAGAATAAAGATATAAACATTGATGCTCGTGAAATGTTACTTCATGCAAACATGAATCCCTTCTCTTGAAGTGTGTTGTTGAAGCACTGCACATATATTCAAAATTCTACAAATATGAATGAGAGATGATTTGTTATCAAAGAGTTAGTGAGGATGCGGAAATGAAAAAGAAAATACCGCAGGCAAATGGTGTTGGTACCACCCATGTCGAATCGATGATTGAAGTCAACCGGAAAACCCAAAATGACCAAGGCAGGTCGATCGACTCAACAAAAAAAAGTAGAAATGCAATGGAACATACTGGAATGATTGTTACTGATACCCAATTGGTTTTGTTGAAAAAGAAATGAACAATAATTTTTTTCGAAGACTTGCTTATGATGTTACATGACAAGTTGATGATAATGAAGAATCCATGAAGTAGATTGATCTAAGTGCATCGATGGTCTGATTCAAGTTGAAATGAAAAGAGAAATAGGTGAAAAAATCCATGGTGACCTGCACAAATAAATTGGTATAATCATTGCCCCATGGTTGATGAATGATGCATCGATCGAATGAACAACTTCTAGACTCGAGAAGGGGTTAGCGAGAATAGTCCATTGCATATAAGAATCAACCGACCACTAGTGGGACAAGGATGAAAAAAACTATTATGTTAGATTTGAGCAAAATTTCTGAACACATATTGAAGGACTATTTACCATGTAGATGAGAAAATTGTAGAAACGTTGTTGTGGACGACTTGAGGGATGATCGAATTTGGAAAACCACACTGAAGAAGCCTCCTATGATTAAGGTTATCTAGTGCATCTTTGACAAGTGCATCTGTCGGACCCCGTATTTTTGGAGACGATGTGCTCTGATGAGTTGAGGTGTGGGTTTGAGCATGGTCATCATGGGTCAAGTCGATTCTGAGTGTGAGAAGCCGATTGGTTCCCCATACATGGTCTATCGCTGCCGAAACATTGCAATAGTCCTAATTTGTTCAATTCTACTAGATCGATCCTCTAATAATATCTCAGTTGAACCAAAAAATACCATTGTTGGAAAGGCCATGTCATCATTTGTTGCTAGAATGTTTTCACAGAGGTGGATCTGGTCGTTGTGGTCGATTTTGACTCCCCCAAGATGCTACATATTTCATTGTAATGAGTGGTCGATAAGAAATCCCTTGGTAACTGAGCATGCCAATAACAATGTTGTACAAGGATCTTTGACGTGTTTAGTAGCAGCAGGGATAATGATGCTGAGATGGTCGAAGGAGTGAAGAGAGTCGACTATATTATGTTTGACTAGATAAACTGACTAAACACATCGATGTAGACTTTTGTGTATGCGCGAGAATCTCGTAAAAATTCAATCGAAGAATTGGTGCTGCATGTAATTTATATAACTAAGATTGATAGCCTCATTAACAATGTTTGACTTGGAGCATACACCGATGGGATGAAAATTTATAGAGCATTGTGGTGTTGGTTTATATAAGTATCCTAATTTTGACTATATTTTTGCACGTGGCTGTTGGCTTTGACTTGCTTAAAGTTTCACCAGACCTCCTCTTGAATGTTTGATAGACAACTATAATAGAGATGATTACTCTATGGTGATGGAAATAATGAATCGGGCCCATATTTAATATGATTAATTAACGATCATTGACTGGACAAAGAGTCGACAAAGTTACCTAATTGCACTTGTAATTGATGAAGTATCGACTCTTGATTTGTAAGAAAAAGGAGTCTTGGTTGTAAAAATGTATAGTAAAGTTGAATCTAAAATCATATGGGGTCATTGTTTTAAAATTACATATGGAGTCGAGTCCAACTTTACATGAAGGAAAATTTAGTTGAGTCGATTTTGAGTCAAGACGACTCGACTCATAGTAATTCTAGTTTACCCAGTTAGTTGAAAAATAAAAACATTGTGTTGTCGATTGTGTGAGATTGCAACAAGATCTATTGCAAAATGTTAGTCAAAGGAGGGGGTTAAACATGAGTCTTAAAGGCATTTGATCCTCTCCACCAATGTAATGTAAGTCGGTGCCTATTCGATGAGACCGGTCTCTCACCGACAATAGTCGATATCTAGTCGACAACATTTGGAAATTTTTGGTACCAAACAAAAAAATGTCCTACTAAAGTTAGAGTCATGTCTTAGTAACTTCAAGTCGCATGTGCAATGTCTAGAATTGAGTCATAATCAACAAAATCCTTCATGTAATAAGAATTGCAGACTCTAGATATTCTCAGAAACCTAAAGAATCACAACCATAACTGACAACAATAGCAAAGAAAACACATTGATGAGTAATAGAGCGATGGGCATACACACATCAAGCACTTCAGTGAAAGCATTGATGCAGGAAATTTTTGAGTGAAGCACTTGCAAAGAGAATTCATGATGAGTGTTGAACATGGAAATTCTGCAGTAATTGAAGGCATTCAAGAAAGAGACATCTCCATACAGACACACACACGAGAGATGAGAAGACAATATTATGACACAAGAACATTTGAACTGATTGAACCCCTTGGTAGAAGAGTTGAAGAACTGTTCCCTAGGTCGTGACAAAAAAAGTAACATAATGGTAGAATCGACTGATGCTGTAGACCCTCACTGATTCCATAAAAATAACCCCAAGGAGCGTCATATCACTGGAGCAAGTATAGAGAGTGCCCCAATGGTTCCTGTGAGGAGTAGACTTTGCAGTTGGTTGTAGGCAGCAATGGTCACCCTTCAACTGGAAAAGAATGTTGGAAGCATGGAGATTGGGGAGTGGAGATATGTGATATGCAATAACTCAGAGCCATTGGAATCCAGTCATAGTAAACCTTGTATACATGTATCTCTCTATACAACTGGCAGATGTTGTAGCTAATTTACCTATGCAGACTGGTACACATGATTGATGCACAGTAAGGATACGTATGCAAGAGTAGATATCTAAGATATCGCTGCACAATTTCTCGGGACGAGTAAGGATTTGAGTGTGGGGGAGATGTTTGGAGGCTTCTTAGGCCCTAATAATCATTACATATACATTATACATTATACATTAGACATTATACATTGAGAAAATATCTAGATATATATGTAATCTAGCATAATGTAATAACATATATGATAAGAAAAATAAACAAAGGATTAGTTGAAGCGGGTACAACTACTCCAACCATTTACCCATTGTATAAATAACCCTAAATATGGAATACAAACTGGCTTGGATATCCTTCCCCACTTTTAACTCCTTCTTCCTTTGGATTATGTGTGTCTTGACGTGTTTTCCCTAATGTATCTCTTCTTGAATGATTTTGTAATCTAGAAGATTACAAGGAAGTTTAAGTGACCGACAACTAGAATACAAGAAGAGGAAGTGGTGCTGGAAGAGGCAGAGGTTTTGGAAGAGGAAATTATGTGATTACATGTTATATATGTGGAATAGAGGGTCACAAAGCATTAGAATGTTCGGAGAGGGATAATGTAGCAAGAAGAAATGAAGCCATAATGCAAGTTACCCAAGTAGACGAGACAACAATTGCTGGTGGAAATGTGGAAGTACTTCATCAAGAAAAAGGAGAAAATTTGATGTTCATAAGAATATTACTCAATCCTGAGGCAAAGGCAACAAAAGAACTTGAATAGAGAAAGAAAGTCCTCAAAACTAAATGCAAAATTTAGGATAAGTGTTGTCATCTTATCATCGATGGTGGAAGTAAAGAAAATTTAGTATCCACATAAGTAATGAAGAAATTTAAATTGAAAAGCATTCCACATCCGAATCTATATAAGGTCTCATGGTTGAAAAGAGGACAACAAGTGATTATGACTGAACAATGGTTGTTGAGTTTTCAGATTGGAACGTTTAATGAGCAGGTATTGTGTGACATAGTGGAGATGGATTCCTGTCACGTACTACTCAGAAGAATATGGTTGTTTGATATAAAATTTTTCCATGATGGAAGGAAGATTCATACTTATAGATTTTTAAAAGCCGAAAAAGTGGTATAGATTGGAACCAATGGTGGAGGATGAGATATGTGGTAGTGATAGTAAAGGAAAGGACAATAGAAACATTTGTAGCAATAGTCACATTATGATGTATTAAACTAAATAATTCTTGAGAGAAGATGAAAGGACCCATTTTTGTTTGGCCTTAATGCTAAGAAATGTTGGACACACCTACCACACTTAGAGGGGGGGGGGGGGAATGAGTGTGGGGCTCTTTTTCCCAAAATCTCCCAAGTAATCAAACCATTGACATCAATGACAACATGATCCAACAAGAAAAGTTCTAGAGAGTGGAAAGATAAGCTGCATGCCACCAGAAATTCAACCTTTGTTCAACAAATTTAAAGAGATCGTGGGCGTTGATTTGCTAATAGGTTTACCTCCCTTGAGAATAATATCACATCAGATTGATTTGATACCAGGATCAAGTCTACCAAATAGATCTCCTTATAGGATGACTCCAGTAGAGAGCGAGGAAGTAAACAAGTAGGTGCAAGAGCTGCTTGACAGAGGACTGATCAGAGAAAGTTTGAGTTCATGTAGTGTACCTATAGTTTTGACACCCAAGAAAGAAGGTTTCCCTTACCAAGGATGGATGACCTCATGGATTATTTGAGTGGGGCCAAATACTTTTAAAATATTGGTTTGAAGAGTGGTTACCATCATATTCAGATAAGGGAAGGTGATGAATGTAAGACAACGTTCAAGACAAAGGACATATTGCTTGAATGGTTAGTGATGCCATTTGGGATAACTAATGCGCCCAACACTTTCATGAGAGTTATGAATTAAGTTTTGAAAACATTTTTGGGTAACTTTGTTGTTGTATACTTAGATGAAATTTTTATTTTTAGTAAAACCAAAGAATAACACTTGGAGCATGTGATGAAGGTGTTACAATGGTTGAAGGAAGAAAAATGCTGATAAATTTGAAGAAATGTATGTTTCTGAAGGAGGAATTAATGTACTTGGGATTTGTGATTTGCAAGGAAGGTTTGAAGATGGATTCTGAAAAGGGTAAGGAAATTTTGGAGTGGCCAACACCTAAGTGTACATTTGATGTGAGAAGTTTCCATGGATTGGAAAGATTCTATAGGAAGTTTATCAAAAATTTAAGTGAGATCTGTGCACCGCTTACTGAATGCATGAAAAAGGGGATTTTCAATTGGACAATAGCAGCCATGAAGTCATTTGAAGACTTGAAGAAAAATGTGACTGAACAACCAGTTTTCTCACTCCCATATTTTAATAAAGTGTTTCAAGTGGACTGTGATGCAAGTGGATTAGTGATTAGATCATTTTTGAGTCAAGAAGGAAGGATGATTACATTCTTCAGCGAGAAATTGAATGATGCTAAGAAAAAGTATTATGTTTATGATCAAGAATTTTATGTGATTGTGCAAGCTTTGAAGAAATGACGACATTACTTGCTACCGAAGGAGTTTGTCTTATTTATTGATCATAAGGCATTGCAATACATCATTAATCAAGGTAAGTTAAATAAAAAACATTTTAAATGGGTAGAATTTTTGCAAAGTTACTCGTTTGTTTTGAATCACAGGTATGGAGAGTTGAATAAAGTCGTAGATACATTAAGCCAGAGAATAATGATACTGAATACTTTGTCAGTAGAAGTTGTTGGCTTGGAATGTATGACAAAATTGTATGCAGAAGACACATATTTTGCAGAGGCTTGGTGTTAGCGCTAGAAGTCAACTCAAAACTGCTATTGAGTTAAGCCTAACACACCTTGTTTCAAAATTTTCAATAGGGGTTTTAGGATGGATAAATCCTTGCTTGATTTGAAAAGGGAATAATGATCAGATCTGTTAAGATCACTCACCTAAGTGCAGAAAGCCAGGTAAACAAAACTAATGGCTATAAATTTAAGATTAAGTGATGTGATTAAGAGAAAAGGGAAAAACAAAGACTAATAAATACACCAATAACAAATCTTGTCTTTATGTCTTTATGCAACAGAGGACAAACCTTTATCTAGAATTCATTCTAAATAAGATTTAAGGAGAAAACACAAATGTGGCAAAGATTACTAAAACCTGTTAAAGCAACCTTCTCAACAATTCTTTTTTGTCATAAGCTCGTATAACATCAACTAAGTGTCAGAGGAAAATGTGAATATGATAAAAAAATAAAGATAACATACTAACCACCAATTTCATTAGCAACTAAAGTCTTTACACATGCAAGATAGATCAAAACAATTTTTAATAATACAATATCAAGCCAAAACAAGGATTCAACCCTTTCTTCTTCTACATCATTTGATATATAGCGTTTTGAATTAGTTACATGTACTTATGGTCAATCCTGACTATCAGGGAAAATTCAAAACCAATCCCTACAAAAACTCAAAATGAATTTCAGCCTTTGACTACTGATATACAAAATAATAGTTTTATAAAAAACCTCCTAGGATAAAGGAAACAACCTTGCATAAAACACTCTTTGCTTGACTTGTTATCCATTCAGATGATAGCACTGCAGCGTCCTCTTAATCCTTCCCAGATATATCTGATCTTCAAATATCCATAAAAATCCATCCTTTGACAACTCGATCCTGGTGCCCAATCTGCATTTATCTTCGTATCCCAATATAGCCTTTTAGATCCACAAAAGATGTATAGCTTCATAACATGATCCATAAGATGCTAACATAGGTATATCCCTCCTCTGTTACACAAATATTAAATTGGGAGAGATTAGCAACAAAATCGACTGCTATAGGTGTTCCTATAGCGACCCTGTTTTTCCGTGTGTGTGACTGCGGGAACTTCCTGTAGCGACCTACCGAAAAACCGGTTCTGCATGTTTTCAACTCCTTCCTTTGCCTGGGTTGTAGTTGGTCATATAAAAAAATGGGCATGATACCTTAGACATAGGAAACAAAAATATTTTTCCATCATCCATCATTTTTAATCTCAAAAACCGGATTTACCTTGGAGGTGGTATTTTCAAATTGATAGATATCTATGAAGGATTGAAGAAGCTGCTTCTACCAACAATTCTAAACTATCCTTTTCTAGTATGTTCAGATTGAGATCAATTTTGCATTATCTTAGGCTCATTCCCTTCAAATCTGATCTTAGGGTTTGAGCTTTTCATATTCTTCCTACCCTATTTTCTGGTAGAAACTTTGTTTTTTTCCAGTGATAGTCTTTTTATTCATGATCATACCACCATTCTTGAATTTATTTTCTCAGGCTTAGTGAAAGGGATTTTATTGCTTGTATATGGATTCTTCATAGGTTTAATAGGATCTTCGTCGATGATGTTGACCTTTTTTGTGATAGTAGGTTTATACACTGCTTTAGACTTCATCTCAAACTTGTTTTGAGGCCTGGTGCCCCTCTTTCGCATTACAATTTTATATTGAGAAACATCGTCTTTAGAGGAGCTTGAGCTAGGAGGAATGAACTTTGGGGAATGGTATTTAGGTTGTACATGATCTACCAATTCCTCTATTGTCTCGGGTTTTTTTATCCTCTCCTAATACCCTAGGTTTTACCTATCTTTAAGTCCTTCTAGAGTAAGTCTTCAGTGCAAAAGGGAAAAGAATCTTACCTCCACCTAGAATACGGGACGACCCTGCATCTTCTTGCTGGCTAGTTGGGGGAGCTTCCACAGGTTCATCTGAAATCTTAACACATGCTTCGCTCTTTCCCTTCTTTGCATTAGCTTATCGACTGATGCTAGATGAAGTTTCTTGTTCAGGCCTAGCACCCTTATCATGTGATTTTACAGTAGAAGGATGCACTTTCTTCTCAAAACCCGACATGATAAAACATTTATCCTAAGTCTTCTCTAATTTCTCTAGAGCGGATTTGACAAGTACTTTAATCAAGCCCCGATGATAAATTACGTGAGGAGGGGTTTTGGGGTTTGCTTGGACCTTCATGGCCATCTTGTTGAGATCCCTCAAGAAATAATAGGGTAGATTTATCCTCTTAATTTATGCCAGGTGAAGCAGAAATCGTAGATGAAATAGAAATATGATAGAATAGTGCCCGTCATAGGTGATGAATATTTTAAGCATGAGTAAGGCTTCCATCCATTCATCAACAATCCATTCCCTAGGAATTCCTTTGGCCCAATTATGGTCTCTGTGTTCAGGTTTCAGAAACTAATTTACATGTCCTCCTGTAATCAATTTATTGTTAAACCACATTTCGCCATCAGTCGAGAGATTGCAAGCAACTGCTATGGAATCCTCTGTAACCTGCACGACCAAGTTTGAAATCTGGGCCCATTTTCCATTGAAACTCTCAGCAAATGCCCTGGCTGTAGAATAATTATTACCATCCAACTTAGTACAGAAAATATACCAATCTGCCCGATAAAAAATGTGGCAACTATCTTCATAAGCCTCCATGATCTCAGACGCTTCGAGCTCTTTCCTATTCACATGTCCACCTTTACCCATCTGCGCACTTGCGACCAAAAGACTAGACTCTTGGCTACAAAGAAGGGATATGTTTTTTGTGTAATCAGATTAATAGGGGACCTATCTGCTGTGTGGGTGCCAATTCAAATCAACTAGCTGCTGTAGGTAACGAATAATGCGCCAGTTTTGAAAATATGTTTTTTGAAAAATCTCATCCATGTAACCTTCTGGACAACTGACATTTATAAAAGACTACCCATATTCGCATGATATGGCTGACAACTGGTACTTTCTAAATGTTTTTCATACACATGAACTCTGCACTACAATCCACAACTTCCACGACTCTCGAAGGTACTCGAAATAATCACGACCAGGGACATGTGGAAGTTCCTGTAGCGCTCAAGTCATCAAGCAATCATTTAAACACGTGTATAATTCCTTTTGTCCCCCTCTCACAAAACTAAGTCCATCTCGTTCATTCGATCTAGCATTATTTTAATCCCTTTAAGATAAACTATTAAACTTTTAACAACATAATGCTAAATATTTATAACTTATACTAAATTTGAAATGATAAGTAGGTATGAATGAGGAATAAAACAATGTAGAACAAAGTAGGTGTTAACACTTGGAAATCATGCAAAGTTCCTTGGAGCATTAATAGGACACAATATTTGAATTTCTACATCCAAGAAAGTTTATTGTTCAAGAATCAAAGTTTGTGCATTCCACGAAGTTCATTGCGGCTGGATATTATTAGAGAGTTTCATAGTGAAGGTTTAGGTGGACATTTTGGCATTGATAAAACCATAGTGTTGGTGAAAGAAATATATTTTGGCCAAGAATCAATAAGGATTTTAAGAAGTTTGTTTAGGGCTGCAAAATTTTCCAACTCGCCAAAGGAAGGAGTCAAAACACCGGATTGTATACACCACTACCGGTACCCGAGAGGCCATGAGAATATACAAGTATGGATTTTGTTTTGGGACAACCTATGCCACAGAGCGATCATGATTCTATAATGGTTGTAGTGGAAATATTTTCAAATATGATGCATCTCATACCATGCAAGAAAACACATGATGCTACTAAAGTGGTTGCTTTACTTTTAAAAGGGATTATGAGATTCCATGGACTGCCAAGACATATCACTTCTAACAAGGATACAATATTTTTGAACACTTCTAGAGAATAGTTTGGAAAAATATGGGTTCAAAATTGTTGTACAGTTCTGCATATCATCCTTAAATGGATGGGCATACCAAAGTGGTGAACCGAAGCCTTGGAAATTTGTTGAGGAGTTTGAGTGGGGAGAATCGAGGACAATGAGATTTGGTCTTGGCACAAGATGAATTTTTTGATAACGATTTTGTTAACATATAAGTGGGAAAGAGTCCATTTCATATTGTTTATGTACAGTCACCAAAATAAGTTGTTGATTGGGTTAAATTTCCAAATCTAGAGGACAAAAGGAGTCCTGATGCAAGTGAGGTTGTAGAGAGCATACATGAAATGCATGAGCATGTTAAAAAAAATCTATAACAGAGCAATATAAAAAATAAACATGGAGAATATTTGTGAAGAAGACAAATTTTTTTTGAAGAAGGAGAGATGGTAATGACACATTTGAGGAAATAAATATTTCCAGGAGGTACGTATAGTAAACTAAAGTACAAAAATATTAGACCATATAGAATTTTGAGAAAGATTTTTGATAATGCATATAAGTTAGAGTTTTCAAAAGATTTATCTAGGAGGATATTGGTGGACACCCACCTAGTCCAACTGGCTCAAAACAATCTTTTGGCAATTTACTATTTTTAGCAATTTTTCGGGTCTCGAACTTCCGAGGCCATTTTGAGGCCCTAAAAATTATTTTTTCACAATCAGACACCGTAATAATATTCAAAGGCTTTGATTGAGCCCCCAAAATGAATCTCCTCATCGATACCTTTTCAATGAGCTATCACGTTCCCTAAACATAGATCATATTCAAAAGTTACGACCCCAAGAAGTTGATGTACGAACTTACCCCAATGGGGCCCACATGAATTTTGGTGCTTCATCTCCTAGGGTTAGGTTTTTTGATTTATAGGGTTTTGACATTCATGTTTATTTTAAAAATGCCTTAAGAGACTCATTGTACTCATATTCTTGCGAATGAGGGTAGCCATCACATCTCTTCTCAGAGATAGACTGCCACCATTCTATCAATCTTGTTTCAGTCTGCATTTTACAATTTTCAACATATTTCTTATTTAATAGAAGTCAAGTTTTACCGTATCTATGTTATTATTCACTGTGCCTCTATTTTAATATTATATTTCTGAGTTTTCATTTCGTTCTGTTCATAAATCTGGATCAGTGGTATTATAGTGGTCTACTCCTTGTCATTTTTTAGTACATGTCCCCGACGCAGTTAGGTTATAGAGAGTTGGGTCTCGAACTTTTTTCTCTTGAGGAAAAATTCTCTCACATGCCCAAGAAACCATCCATGGTGGGTGAAAATAAATACAACCCGACATGAGATCCTTTCAAAATGTTGCTCGAGGAATCCCTCGAGTGACAGAGGAACGAGATGATGGAAAACTTTGCACAAATTCTTCGATGGTTGTCGACAAGCGACACATCCACCTCAAGCGGAGGCACCGCTCCCTTCAAGGTACAGATCAATTTTGATATTCCTATATTTTATGGGAAAATAGATGTGGATGTCGTAGATAAATGGTTAAACCTTCTAGAAGGGTATTTTTCTATCCACAACTTTTCTAATAGAGAAAAGATTACATTTGTGCTCCTCAAGGCCATCCCCCATGTCAAATATTGGTGGGAGACTTTCTATGAGAAAACAGAAATAGAGGGATCCACATTATTTGTAGTTTCACCCACTTGGGGTTCCTTCA
>CBVK0100302818.1:0-13969 GCA_900067695.1 Picea abies | reverse complement strand
GTTCCAAAGCTTATAACCTTTCACACCATCTTTATAACCAATAAAGATACTCTTTTCATCCTTTTTATCCAGCTTACTTCTATTTTCCTTTGGAACATGTACATAAGCATCGAAACCAAACACTCTAAGATGTTAAAGAGAGGGTTTATTTCCAGACCATACCTCATGTGGAGTTTTATCATCCAACACTGATGAAGGAAATCGATTGACCAGGTAACATGTTGTACCCACTATCTCTGCCCAGAATTCTTGTCCTAACCTAGCACCGTTGAGCATGCTCCTTGCTTTTTCCATCAGTGTCTTGTTCATCCTTTCTGCAACTCCATTCTACTAAGGAGTGTATGGAGTATTCTTCTTCCTTGTTATACCACACTTCTTACAAAATTCTTCGAATTCATTTCTGTAGAATTCTCCACCATTATATGTTCTCAATACCTTTATTTTCTTCTATGTATGATTTTCTACCAGAGCCTTAAACTCTTTAAATTTATCAAATACCTCAGANNNNATAAATCCATGTGTTCCTTGAAAAATCATCTATGAATGAAACATAATACATAGATTTACCTAGGAATGGAATAGGACCAGATCCAAACACATCACTATGTATCAACTCTAAGATCCCCTTTTCTCTTGTAGCACCAGATGGGAATCTTACTCGATTTTGTTTACCATATATGCAATGTTCATAGAAATCAAAATCTAGAGTGAAATTAGACATACCTTCAACCATACCTTTACCGTGTAGTGTTTGAAGGCCCTTTTCTCCAATATGTCCCAGTCTTTGATGCCACAGCATGGTCTTCTTTCCAGGGACAATATTGGTCTTGACTTCTTTATTTCTCTGTTCAAGGACAACAGAACTGTTACACCCATTAGTATAAGTGCTTCCCAACAACTTGTACAAAGTTCCACATCGAGCTCCCCTCATCAACACCATTTCTCCTCGTACCATCTTGCAAGTGTTCTTTCCAAATATAGTATTATTGTTGGGGAAAAACACCCTACGGACTAGCAAATAGAGTTCAGACTTTGCATGTAGATATGACCAAATAGAAATTACTTTCTACCTTCATCCCTAGATTTAAATCCCCTTTTCTTAGTAAATGCATGGAAATATCAACCTACCTCGTTACCGGCGTTTGATGTTGATCCTCCATTGTGCTTGATTACTTGTTCGCAGTACTCCTTCCAAAGCTAACATGCATCCAAGACAAGCAACAACTATGCATGCATACTACTTATATACTAACAGGTTAGAAATCAAAACATATACTGATCAAACTATAAATAGTTCATGAATTGGGACGAGAAAAGCATTCTCTTTATTACTTAGAATGAGTCAACTTACAAAATATGAGACGGCCACCTCTCCTCGAACCTGATCCTGGGCTCCTCTTCTTTTGTCCTTCAACTGCTTTTCTTTGAATCTCCTTTGGAATAAGTAAAGTCTAAAGGGTTGGGACAATGGGAATATGTAAATGGGAAGAGTTTATTTGCTATCTTCTTTCTCCTCCAAATGGTACCCATACCCCTTCTTTTATAGGCTAGAAGGAGCTAGGTATTTGGACGAACCCTCGGCCATGCATGGCCGAGAGTTTCAGTTAACTCACCCATAGCTTTTTGTTCCATTGACAACTTTCCTTTTTTCATGCTTTTGTATGTCCACGTGGGTTGTTTTGGGTCAGCCAGTGTGTACATGCGTGTAGTAATGGGTTAGGGTGCATGGGCCTTTATACAATAGGATTTTCAAAGAGTTGTTCAGCAGTGTTTTTGGAAAAGAAAAAATATGAGTTGGCTTGATGCCAGGTAAGCATGTGTGGTGAAATTTAGGGTTATAACAGATGCCCCCTAATGTGTGAGGTCAGAAGAGCATCTGATGGACGAAATACATTACCAATATTTACTGATGTGCTGAATGATTGAGCCCAAGGATCAGGAACTGGGAGGTGTTGTCTGCAAAATAACAAATGTCTCACCAAGGCGGGCATACCCATGCTCGGGATAAAATAGAACCATGGCTACCAATCAATAACTATAAAGAGTAGCCACGAACAAAACACAGCGGAGCTACATCTCGAAATCAGAAAGATATACATATAGAGTATCCATCTTCCAGAAGTAGATTCAGATTGATGGCTGGAGATGAGATCTTCAAAGCTCAAGAAACAACTTCAAAATCTTCAAAACTCAGGTAGGAGTGTAATATGAGTGTATGAATGCACTACCCATAGGTCTTTGACGGCTCGTCGGTCATGGACTTGATAATCTCAATGATCAGACTGAAGGCTTCAGTGATTTCGACAAGGACTTGATTGGATGTTCAGGATGGTCGGGTATGCGAACAAGAGACATATTGCAAAGGGGCTGACTCAGGCTTAGTGACAAACTTCCCTTGGACAATAGCATGAAAAATGATGAGACTTAGGTAGCATGCATGTTAATCATAAGTCTACAAAGTAGGAGGCAACACAAACTCTCCATATGTTTGGAAGGATAACCAAACGGTGGAGGAAACAACTCTATATAGTGAGATAAGCTGCCTAAGGTCGTACTACATCCCATAGTCTGATGAACAAATGGACAGATGTGCTTTATCCAAGGGCGACTCATTATGCTGCCAATAAACAAAATACTTTTCCCTTCCTCTTTTTGGGGTATATTTGATTTTTTTGTTCTTTTCAAGAATTGTGGAAAAAGAATGAAATAATATTACGTTACAAAGGAGGAGCGAGTGTTGCAAACATACAAGTTCAAGGCATAAGGACAAGACTGATGTTCTGGTAGAAAGACACTTAGGAAAAATCCTCCGAAGGCCAAAGGTGTTAATATGCAGAAGAAAACTGTTACAAGGTTGGCATATAAGGTATGCAAACGTGGTTAACAAAACACACAATGGTAACGTCCTTCGATGTAAGTTTAACAAGCCCAAAGAAGGTAAGCTCGGTGGTTTTTCATATTTAGAGAGTCTGAAAAAACATAAAAGGAGACTCCGTTGGGATATCTTTTTCGAAGATAGTCTAGTCGGTTCGAAAAAGGATAAACTAGTACCAATTAGACGTCGATTCAAAACCATTTTAATGAGTGTGACAAGGACAAGATCACTGGGCTATTTTTTCAGTTTTAAGGAGTCTGAAAAAATCTTAACTATGGACTCCGTCAGGAATGTTCTTCTGGACCAATTTTAATGAGTGTGAAAGAATAAGGTCACTCGACGATCTTTTCAATTTTAGGGAGTCTGAAAAGATCTTAACTATGGACTCCGTGAGGGTTTATTTTTCATAAGTTTAGTCCCTCAAGCCCAAAAGAGGGATAAAATTATACCTGACAGTACTCTTCTAAAGAACAAAAGTTCCATAGAGTATACCTTTGTTTGTACAGTTGACCGTCCAGAACGAAAAAGGGGTAAACTACCACCGGACAGACGTGACTTTAAATTTCAGTTTAACGAGCATGAAAGGCCACAAGATCGCTCGGCAATCTTTTCATGTTCAGAGGGTATGAAAAGGGCTTAAAAGGAGACCCGTTATTTTTTGGGAGTCCTAAGGGTGAGATCAAGAGAGAAGAAGAATCATGCAAATGAGGCTCAAACTTATATTCCGGAAAGACTATAAGGACTCTCAAACCTATAGTGTGTTAGAGACGACATGGACACCATAATGCAACCAGGACCTACCTAGGGAATCCATGTTTTGGTAAGATCTACCGCGAATTTGCAACACTTCTAAAGAAGATATGACAGTTTTGTGTTACAACTTGATGGGATCGATCCTATGGCAGAGGAAAAAGACAACGAGACACAAAAGTCTGGGTAGTAACCTAACCTATATGCTCAAGTTGATTCTTGGAAAAAATTTCATGGACCGTCAAAATTTTCTCAAAACTCAAAAAAAAGTGCCCCAATACCCTCTCAAATCCCTCCCATATAACTCCTGAATCACTCTAAATGGTTTTTGGTATAAAGAAACTGATAAGGGAGGCCAAAAAATTGACAAAAAGAGGCCAAAAAGTCTATAAATAGAAGCTGGCAGCTCATTATCACCATTGTTGATTTGGAAATTGACTCTGGAGCCAAAAGACCCCCTTTGCTGAAAACGGTGATTCCGAGAGCTACAGTGGATGAAACGAACTTCTTCTTGGACCAAGTAAGTACAAACTCCCCTATCTAGCTATTCAATTATTCAATTTCACATTTGATTTCATTTTTTGGGTGGGCGTCGACCTTTAAAAGGTCAACCCTAGGTCCACGTGGGTTGTCTCTGGACAGGCCATGTGTACACTTGGGCAGAGTGAAGCCTGCCTGTGTGTACATGCGCTTGTCACCTCTACAACACACGTGGACCCCTTTTTATAGCAAAAACGAAATAAACAACCCTTACTAAACCTCCTGAACTTGGTTGTTTTGGCAAGATGTATGTCCAATGGAGGGAAAGAGAGCATGAAGCAATTAATGAGTTCGTTGCGGGAGATCTAAATGTCGTGGCCGCATTGATGCAATGTGGTTTTTTTAAGTTCTTCTTGTGTCCATTTATGAGAGCGCAACCGAGGCTATTGAATGCCTTGATTGACTATTGGCATCCTGATTCAGAGGCCTTTATGCTATAGGGGAAATAATTGGTGCCCACCACCGAGGATATATATTTTTTGACTGGCCTCTCAAGGAGAGGGGAACCAGTCAATTTCAGGACGTTTCCAACGGGGCCGCTTAACATATCAAAAATGATAGCCCTGCACTGTGAGGCTGGGATGAACCATTTGAGCTCCCGGGTGCCCATAAGTAAGATCACTGACCTATTGCTGCAAGCGATATTATTGCTTATTGGGCGGATTACCGGTTCTGCAGCCTTGCATTAGACATCTCGTGCATAGATGAACTATGCTATCTAATGCTTGAATGCACAAATTTTTTACTAGAGTACCACACTACTTGAGTGTATGAAGAGGCAATTTACATATTTCCGACAGCGGACACAGAGGAACTTCGGGTTCAAGACGATTTTGTGTTCATTCTTCTTTGAGAGAGTTCCAAGATTTAGTCCTCGAGAAGTGGTACGAGGACATCAGGCCTCTTTTCCTACTATTTGTAGATGGGCAGTATTACTGCCACGATAGGGTGGTGGAAGGACCAATGAGTCCTTCAATGATGACTTTTTTGCATGGCTGTCATAGCAGATCCATGTGATCGAGGATTACCCATATGCAAGGATAGACTTTTCTAGAGATCCTGAGATACCCGTGCCTCCTGGTCAGGAGCAAGGGGAGATGGGTAAGTCTCCACCTTTGTAGTTTTTTTTTTTGTTGTATATGTAATTTTTATGTCGTTTTTATTATATATATCATTTTTTTTATATGCCAGAGTATTTGATAGGTATACATTTGTTGCATTCAGATGTGGGACTCATGCAACCTATAGATTATGCACGGAACAGGCGTCATCCTTAGCCAGAAGCCATAGTTTCCACTGCTGGGGGACCAGTAGTAGCAGGGAACCTCCTAGCCAAGGAGGCTGAGAGGGTCCTTAGATGAGTTGAGCGGAACTTCACTGCACTCACTCGCACAGTCCCAATGGTAGAGATAGAGGACCTACCGCCATCCATGTAGCCTCATGTAGTGGGGGCACCTCGGATGTCCATTCGATTGTTTAGGTGTTTAGCCCATGCTATGGACTATTATAATAGGGCCCATAGGCCCTGAACCTATTTAGACTTTTTCATGCCATAAGCACTACTTGTATATATTTTTTGAGGGCATAAGCCCTGTGACTCGTTATTGGTCCTATCTTTGAGGCGCTTGCATCCATCTATGTACTCTGGTTACTTTATGATGTTATATATGGTTTTTTTTATATTTTGTGTCTTATGGATCACGTGTGCAAAAATGTATTTACATGCTTATGTCAATGTTCTTTCATATGTGTGCAAGATGCCAATCTAAAATTTGATTAGCTAGAGTATCTGCAATTTGGTTTAATCTCCTAGGAACATGAAAATATGTAATATAATCAAAGTTTCATTTTAAGAGATGTACCCTAAGGAATTTTCAGTGTAAAGTTGGATCATGAACCCGATATACTCTGTTTATCTGTGACATAACCATTTGAGCGTTGTGATAGACTCGAAGATGAGAGATACCCAATGACAAGGCGCCACGAAGCAACTCAATAACTGCACTATACTCGGCGACATTATTTGTGGTGTCACCTAAGCATATACCTCCGGAAGATAAAAACTGGCCCTGAGGTGTAAATATTACCCAAGCTGCGTAGGCAAGCCTCCGAGTGTGCCGACTAGCACCGTCTGCATACCCAACGAACACCTCAGAATCACTTGACATCTGCCATATTGATAAAATATAACATCAATGACACGTCCATAACACTTAAAAGAAACTAAAAAGTAGTAGTACAAAGACTATACATATGTTACAAAAATTTACCCATAGTGACCTGCCTATGAGTAATACTTCTTGAGGTAGAGTCCATTTCTAGGCTCCGCCAAAGCATTCCATTCAAAATCAACCAGATGATAAACTCCCTTTTTTAAAACCTCTTTTATGATGAAAGGTCTGAACCACATGGGTTTGAATTTTCTTTCCCCCAGGGGGTCTTTATCTTGGTCATAGACCAGGACAAGGTCTCCTTCAGAGAAAATCCGAGGACGAACGAACCTATCATACTGACACTTGACCTTATGTTTGTGAGCCTCATTGGCCAGGGCTGCATCACGACGTTGCTCATTGAGATGCTCAAGGTGTGCTAACCTTTCTTCAAATGGAGAAGTGCCTGGCAATAATTGTACTACCAATTTTAGAGATGGGATCTGACATTCGATGGGAAAGACTTCCTCCAGCCCGTAAACGAGTTGAAAAGGTGAGAAAATAGTTGCAGTCTTAACATATGTTTGGTAAGCCCATAATGCCGAGTATAACATCAAATGCCAATTTGACTTGGCTGAGTTGATAGGTCACTGTAGAATAGTCTTAAGAGTTTTGTTTACATATTCCACCTGTCCATTGGCCTAGGGGTAGTAGGGTGATGAATGATCTTGCCGTAACCCAAGATTTGATGTTAATTCGGTCATCATTTGGTTCTGAAAGTGAATACCATGGTTAGTAACAATCTCTCTCGGGATGCCGAACCTTGCTATGATCTAGTTGAATAAGAAGAGAGTTGCAGTCTCTCCATCATCTTTAAACATTGGCATAGCTTCGACCCACTTCGTAAAGTAGTCTATAGCTACGATGACATAGTGGTTCCCCCTTGCTGACAGGGGGTTTCAAGTAGTGTAATCAATCCCCCACTTGGTTAAGGGACCAACTGTGATGATAGGAAACATAGGATCAGGATGTGCCCTCATCTTCATAGAGAAGACTTGGCACGAATGGCACTTCTTGACCGATTCTATACAATCTTTGATAAGTGTCGGCCAGAAGTAACCTGCTCGTAGAATATTTTGGGTTGTTTCCAACCCAGATAAATGACCACCACAAGCTCCGGTATGGCAATCGTTGAGCACGATGACTACCTCATCATGTGTGAGACATCAACGTAAGATGCAGTCTACACCTCTCTGATACAACGTATCATTGAGTATGAGATAATTTTTAGCCTGATGGCGTATATGCCAACGCTCATCACGAGAAGCAGAAGTGGGGCACTTCAAAGTCTAGAGATAGATAATTATATCTTTGTACCAGGGATATGAAGATGTGATCAAAAACATATCTACCCAGATAGGCGATTCTTCAGGCACAACGTCACCTGACTCAACCGGAAGTTACGAAATAAGCTCTGCAAAGACCAAAGACTTTTTGGACTTCACTGAAACGAAGTCTAAGTCAAATTCCTGGAGGATGACTATCCATCTACTGATTTTTCTACCTATAACCCATCGTGTCAACATGTACTAGAATGGATTCACGACAACAATGATGGTGGTCTTGCGAAATAGAACATAATGACGAAACCGTTGAATGGCATGAACTGCCACCAATGCAAGTTTTTTGATATGAAAATAATTGAGTTCTGGTCCTATGAGGCCTCGGCTCAGGTAATAGATCGCGTATTCTGAGAACAAATCATCTTCCTAAACTAAAACCATGCCAATGGTTGACTCTGAGGCAGCCAGATATAATAAGAAATCTTTGTTATAGTTAGGTGGTCGTAGCAGAGGTGCAGTTGTGAGGGCATGTTTTAATGCATCAAAAGAGCATTGATCAGCATCATCCCAGTAAAAAGGAACGTCTTTCTTCAGTAAGCGCATAAATCCCTTGGTGATTTTGGCATAGCTGGCGATGAAGGGTCGTAAAAAGTTCACCTTGCCTTGTAGACTTTGAAGCTGAAGGATTGTACATGGGGGGGGCAACTGGATTATTGCCTCCACCTTGAGAGGATCAACCATGATCCCTGTTGTTGATACGATGAAACCTAAAAAATGTCCTGACGTTACGCAGAAGCTGCACTTGTTTGGATTCAAGTGAATCCTAAAGTAGCAACAGCGTTCGAAGATTAGTCTAAGGTGTGTGGGATGATCCATTCTCTTGCGATATCATGATGCTAAATCATCTAGATAGGCCTTGACTATATGCTTGAGATCATGAAAAGAAAAAGACATGGCCCGCTGGAATGTGGCTCCAGCATTTTTAAGGCCAAAAGGAATTTTACGATATGCGAATGTACCCCACGGACAAATGAATGTCATTTTGTGTTGGTCTTCGGGTTTGATTTGGATTTGATTATATCCCGAAAAACCATCCATGAAAGAAAAGGCTTCGCAACCAGCACATTCATCATTGATCTGGTCAATGAATGGTGTTGGAAAATTATCTTTGGGACATGCCTTGTTCAAATCATGAAAATTGGTACATACACGAATTGTGCCTTGTTTTTTATTGACTAGCACATGATTTGACACCCATTGAGTCAAATAGATATGATAGATAAAACCTACCTTTAGCAATTTCTCAAACTCAATCTTGATGGCTACTACTTTCTTGGTATTAACTGGATGAAGCTTTTGTCTAATAGGCTTGGCATTAGTATGCGTTGTGATTTCATGTTCAACTATTTTTGGATCGATACCTGGCATTTCCTCATAAGACCAGGCAAAAATGTCGTGGAATTCTTTGAAAAGATCCGTGTAGATTTGAATCTCTTCAAGGGAGAAATTCACCCCAACGAAAATGTTCTCCACGATGCTATGGTTTCAGGAGATGTTGATTGGTATAGTCGCAGAGATAGTTTCCATATTTCCCTCAGCATAAATTTCATGTGTAGCTAAGAGATTAATAGGACACAGTTGATCTCTCGTCATGGTCATGGTGAATTCTCCTGCTTCGATTCGGCTTAACTCTGGGAGGAAATATGATCTGTGATGAAGATCTTCCCAAGGTTTGTCCGGACTAGTCATTGCTTCGATTATAGCTTCATCAGAAGGCAAGACTAAGTCTAACGAATCGATGTTAGCTAGAGAAACTTGAGCCCAAATAGGCTCTAGAAGTGGATCTAACTCTTGTGCAGTAGTCGGATCAGTGTTATTTGAAGCTTGTTGGACTAAAGAGTACGCTACTTCAGTGATAGACAAGGGAATGTACATACCTGGGTGCCCTGTCTTATCCATCATGGAAAATGGGGAAGGAAGAATCCATGGATCCTCAAAGTAAGTCGTGCGGAACGACGAAACTTGAAAAATCTCAACCTTATGGTGATTAGATATAAATTTGATATCATCGTGAGGAGGTGGGTAATCAAAGGTACCTATCAAGGATGGGCACAAACCAACTCCTACATTAACGACACCGGGTTGAGGATTATCAGTCATCGGGATCGTGGATGCCCCTAAAGCTGGGTCGGGTCTGGAAAAAGACAATTGATCAATGGTCACTATCTAGCCCTCATGTGGAAACAACAAGACCTGAAAAACTGTAGCAACCACAGCTTGCATAGCATAAGTCCAACTCCATCCTAACAAGAGTTTATAGTCAAGGGGAGCATCGACTACCTCTACTTCGACACACACGGTTTTCCCTCCTACCCGCACGGGGAAAGAAGGAACGATGCCATGTGGTCGGAACGAATGATTGTCGAAAGCAGTGAGGAGAGTAGGTGATGGAGACAAAACAGGTTGGCCAATGGCCTTCCAACATGCCAACGACATAACGCATGTTGAGGCACCCTCGTTGACCACTGTGCGAAAGATATTTCAAGTAAAAGTCTTTGTGGGATAAGCCACTACTATCTGAAACGCTACGTGGTAAGGCAGATGAGGTTTTAAGTCAGTTGTATATAACATGATGGTACCCAAATTACAAGTCTCAGTAGAGCCCAAAGCAGTTAACAAGGCTTTCCTCTGAGCAGGGCAGCTTTGGAGAACCTCCAAAGCAGACATCGCATAAGGGGTTTGTGATAAATCTTCCACCACAGAGTAGTTCTGGGTAGCCCTTGCGTTTGGGTTATGAGAAGCTTTTTTAAATGCACCTGTTGGAATGCATGTCATTGTTTCTCCCAACATCTTCTCAATCTATAGAGGAAGAGATGAGAGGTCAACTTCTTTACCCTTCTCATAAGCACTTGGTTTATTATAATCATGCGCTCTAGTCGATATGAAAGCATCACTCCTAACCATATATACGTTCGCGGATGAGGGATTTTTTGGAGGTGGGAAAGTTTCTTGGCTGCCCCCTTCGGTGCTTGTAGAGGCTTGAGTTAGATTTTTCCCATGTTGAAAGGGATTAGTCAACACTACTTGTTGTTGCTGTGTGACGAACTTTTGGCTCTCTGCAAGTCAAGGACATATATGGGTTGGGTGGTCTTCCACGCACAAGTTGCATGGATACCTTGCCTTATGTTTTTCAGTGTCGTCATCACCAACATTATCGTTGGGTTTTTTATCCCCCTTACCCTTCTTTCATTATTTTTTCTTCCCTTCAAGCTATTGGGTGGCCTTTGGGTTAGTCGACTGCATTGTGTGTACCTCTGAAGTTTAGGTAGGGGGAGCAACCAAAGAAGTAGTTTGCCCAGCCACTGTATGTTGTATAGATAACTTCTGCAACTGCTTCGTCAATCGCTCAGCGGGCTTTGTTTGTGTTGAATCAACAATACCATCGGCATGTGGTCCAACTCTCTGTCTAGTTTTATCCAGTATTGAACGTGGCACATTTGGAAAGATGTTGTATAATAAACTGGATCGAGAATAGATGAGCTCAAACTGTTGATCCCTCATGATGGCATCTTCTTCGGAGAAAAATCCGGATGTTGCAATGTCTTTGGATAACTACGGGACCAAAGACTTAAGGAACCACTCAAGTAGGAATGTTGGTGGGACTGGTAATTTGATTAAACTCTTTCAGCGTCTCCACTCTCGGATGTGATCAGAGATATGGTCTGTTGTTGTTTGTTCAAAATTGGCGAGTAGCTCTGTGCCAACATCGTATATCACAGGTAACTTGAAATGGTTAAGGAAAGCCATCGCCAATTCGCCAAAAGAAGAGTATCTTGAGCGATCAAGCTCAATGTACCATTTTGCGGCACTCCCAATGAGAGTATCTTGAAGCAATCGCAACTATATGGAGTCATCTTTCAATGAGTTAGATGAGCACCAAAGATGGAAGGTAGTCACATGATCTCTTGGATCTTCATTAGGCTTGGCTTCAAACTTTGGAATGTCTAAAGGCAACTTCATCGGCATAGGAAGCCAATGTGGATCATGACAAATGGGGTTATTCAACAACCTTGTCAAATCTGGCAAGTGTAAAGTCACCAGGAAAGGTAGTTTGGGTTGTTGCTGATAACCTAGGAAAAATGGTCCTAGAGTTTGACTGGCACCAGGTTGCTAGGAAAAGTTTGGCTGCTAGCCTGAATTCTGGTAGAAACTAGGGTCCTGGCCAGCGTAAGGATTTTTCATATGTGGAGACATCATCAGCTGATTTCCCAAATAGGACATAGATTGTTGGGCATGCATTGTATTTGAAGGACTTTGGGAAGGATTACCTCATGTTGGTCCAGTGGGGATAGGCATAGTAGTTTTTATAGGGTTCCATTGATTGTGGAAAGAGTTACCCCAGATCAGCATTCTGAAGGAGGGAATGGATCCTTGCCCTAAATTCCAAGGTCCTGCTAGGGTTTCCCCTTGTGCAGGAATCGTACCCTGCACAGGAGCAGATTGTCCAAAAATGGGGTTTCACCTAGTCGGGAAAGCGGCTGACAAGAAGGTGTTTTTACCAAACGTTATGTTCTAAGAAAATGGTGTCAAACCTACCAGCATACTATGCAAAGGTGGTCCTTGACTCCCCGCTCCAAATAAAGTATTGTAGGTTGCCTGGCGGATTCCTGATCCGAGCCACCGAGTGAAGGGGACAAAGGAGGGATATGACCTCCTCCATAAATAAAAGCATTAAAAGGGACAAGAGTGCCTCCCATGTGACCTTACAGAGGAGTGCTAGAGCTCCCTACCCCCAGACCAAAAGTCTGTAAAGTGGAGTAGGAAAGTATGGGACTTGTACCCGAACTAGGCATACCGTATGAGAACGGAGGACCTGTCGCACTAGGTGTGAAAGGAGTTGTGGCCATCATCAAAGACGAGTTCAAAACACTATGCGAAGTAGTTGCAGTCAAGACCATGGTGGCTCAGACCGATGACAGTAAGTTAGGAGATGACAGCTCTCCTGTGGTGACAACCGTGGTGGGAATTGAAGAATTCCCAGAAGGAGTAACAACATTTGTTTCCATCGTTGTGTGTGACACTGTCTGGCGCTCATGAAATTGAATTGGTACAATAAAAGGTGCCAAGAAATCAGTGGTTGGAGTTTCAATTGGGCCAAGAGCGGTTGCTTCAAAGTCCAAAATGGTCGATTCCTCCAGGGGTTGTTCAGGAACAATGGTTTGTATCCCGGTCGCTTCAATAGACCCTTGTTGGTCTAGCTTCTGCCTTAAAGGTGGCGGGGGTGGCTCCAGTGTAACCGACGGTATGCCAAGAAGCCTTCGTGAGCAGTGGAGCTTGGGATCCTCCACTGTGTGAGAAGATAAAAGACACTCTAAGGTAGTCTAAATGCTCAAAAGTAACACCCACTACAAAAGAATCCCTAGAAGATAAGGCAAGCAAACACTAAATTAATTGGAAGAACAGTTACAATAACCAACACTAGAGCAACTTACTGGTGCAAGTGCAACTCAAATAAAAAATCACCCTTCAGGTATACTCTGCAAAGAATGGCCTAATGTTTGTCCTAGGTACCATGGTATACCCCCGCAGTCATCTATGTATGTCCCTAACAAAGATTGGCAACTAGGTTACCAACACATGAACAGTCACCAGGCGGGTACAGTCGAAAGTCGGGTAGACCATAATGAGCAGGGTATCGAGCCTGAAACTTGTCAAGGGTATCGAGAGAAAATGGTCTGGAAGACAACTGAGGAACTCAAACAGATTTGAGACCCACGAAGCCCTGTGGAAAATGCAAACGATGGAATCCCAAAACAAGCCCTCTATATGTGTTCTCCACTACGATTGGTCTATTTTTGGAGGGGTTCTCTCCGCTACCTTTCCGCATGCAACCTCGTGTTTATCCCCTTTGTTAGAGGGGGGTCCCGGAAAACTTTCACGACACTAGACTTAGACACTCCCTATCTCAGACTCCAATTTTTTATTTTAAATGGCCTTGAAGAGTTTCCCTCCAACCTAATCCAAGGCCCTAGTCCTCAACTAGTTTGTGAACCTTACAAACATAAAAGTCTAGTATATTTTAAATTTAGCATTACTTTTATGGCTTTGTCTTACATCAAGGGGTATAAGGGTGAAACTGATGATGTGTAAAAGATGAAGGAAAAATATGAATGAAAAAGCTGGAAACAAAACTTTTACTGAATGCAAAATTTCAACAACTTTTCTAAAGAAATATTTTTTATTTTTTCTAATATTTTGGACAGCAAACTCAAAGGAATTTCACTCGACTACGAGCTACTTATGATCTAAGT
>CBVK0100302814.1:0-19280 GCA_900067695.1 Picea abies | reverse complement strand
CGTGTCGCCTCCCTATTCCAGCGGACTCCCCCCCTCCCCCCCCAAAAAAAAACCGCTTACCACCTTAGGGGGGGTCTGGAATACCACCCATCCCGAAAAAAAACCGCCTTTTTCATTTTTTTGCCTTTTTTGCCTGTTCAGCACGTTCTTTTCCGGAGGATATTTTGGGCAAATGAAGATGGATTTAAAAAATACGAGAGAGGTTTTTTCTCATCACGGTCTAAAGAACAAAAACCTCTCTCAGTGTTTTCACAGGTGCCACGAGCAGGGAGAATCGAAGCCATCTTCGAGGCCCTTTTTTCCATATTTTCACTTTTCCATTACAGTCCTGATTTTGTGGGAGCTATTACGGCCAGCTGGAGGCGAATTTGGGAAAACCGAAGGAGTTTTTTTTCTAGAACATGCCCATATACAATAACCTCCTTCAGTTTTTTCCCAGGTGTCATCGTTGAAGAGAAACACACGTCTGTTCGGACCCCTTTTTCGCAGAAAACCGGTCCATCTTTCATGGCGGACAGTTCCAGATTTTGTGGGATTTGTGGCTATTTTTGGCCGAAGGGGTTAAAACCGACTCTCGAAACTTGTTGGGGGATCTCCCCTATTTATTCAGAGATGATTTTTAATGTAAGGGTTGATCTGTCAGAGGACCATGGATTAAAATTTTTGTAAAATAGCTTGCTGAGCTTTCAGCGTTTTTTCATCAATTCAATGAGATAGTGCTATGATGCAGGATTCTTGTGACTATTTTGATTGGTGATGTGCATCCCTTTGTGTTAATTTGTTTCTCTGTTATCATAATTAATGTCTTCCTCTGAATTATTCCAAGAAGATTAAGAACATAATTTGTTTTAATGCACCCTCTGTCTTTGGCTTGGTATAGTTTTTTGTGTTTTTCACTGAAAATTAAACTCAAAATTCTTAGTTGCTCTGTGTTTAATTGGATTTTTTGACCTGTTTTCGTCTCACCCATTTCATTTAAATTGAAGGATCCAATGAGTTGTCTACCTTGCCCTGCAAATATTAGCCTGTTGACATGGATTTTTGATTGTTCGTTACAATGACTCCATAGCCCATGGTTTCTCTTCTCTGCCTATGCCCAATTTCATAAATAACCCATGTTCTGCATAGCTAGCCTAATATTCTCTACAAACAAAGCTATATCAGAGAGAGAGATCCCTCTCCGAGTCTTGGGGGGCTAGATCCAAGACTTAAAGTGGTTTTGATGTTGCCTCTGTGACTGCCATCATAGCCTTGGGCAAATTACAGAGCGCTAACACAGGGATCATTTGGTTCAGATGCTCCTGCATCATACAATCAGTCTTCACCACCAGAGGTTCACACCTCCATAATTCAAGTTCTCCTTCCTGATTCATACCCTACTTGGGTATCCATGGCATACAAACGCCTTTCAAAATTTTTGTGCATAGCATTAAGGCAATAAAACATTTTCAGACATGTCCTAGCACATTTTTATGCACCTCATCACCTTATCCTAAATGTTTTCATGAGTGCAACATAAACAAGTCTCGATTGTTTCTACAACAATATGACCACCATCATTAGGGTGCCGAAGCATTTACTTTCATCTGCGTACCAACTCTCTCATCCTAGAGAAAACATAATACTCAACAATAAAAGAATTTAGGGCTCTCCCATTCTTCCAATTCTTTCTACACCGCCTGGGACTTTTCAGCCCAGCTGATTTATCTCTAAAGGCCTCACTGCCTTTTCTTAACATGGCTTCAACCAAGCCTATTCAATCAAACATACTCCTTTATTCATTCATTAGTCTTCTATTCATTACGTGATGTTTTCAAAATGTAATCCAAGATTCTTATATATGTGTGTGTGTGTGTGTGTGTGTGTGTAAGCTTGTAGATCACTGCTTAATTCTCAGCAATTATTAAGGTTGTGACTTTGTCCTCCCAACAGAGTCTTCACACAGTTCCTACACAGGGAACTCGCTCAACATGCAACTTCCTTATTGCATATCCATCACCATCTGTGATGGCCTCAACCTTGAGTTAGCTTCAGTTGTTTACCAACTATTCCATAGGGATATAAACATGCATCTTTGTCATGCATCCAGATTATGTATCCACATATGTTCTGGTTTTGTTAACTTACATCCATGATGTACTTAACCATAGGCATAATCAAAGGCCTGTGTGTAGTTTCCATGGTTATATTTCATAGCCTACATACATCTCTACTTTAAAATTAGTCAACTCATGGTTGTTAAAAATCATTCTCATGTGATCCTCAAGGCATAATCATTTGTCTCATATCCTGACAACAAACCATCCTTGCTCATTTACTCTTTCATTCACCTATGCTAGCCTTCTTTGGGGAAATGGATTACATTCCCCTTAAGCTATCATTCAAAACATAACCTTCTTGATTCTTTAGAATGGAGTCAACCATGCATCCATGGTATTCATTCAATCTTGGCAAGTGCAATGCTTGTCTCTTATTTCACTCATTTAGGCAGTCACCTCTTGCCTTTAGAATACCTATACTCTTACATCATACCTATGCATCACTTTCACATTTAATATATTTTATACCTAACTGGTATTACTATCAGGCTTCATGTCAAGAAGCTTCACAATGCATTAAATCCATGCACTCAAGCATAAACACATATAATCCTAACCAAACATTCATCATGCAAGCTCATTGCTTGCACCCTTTCCATGTTAGGCATGCACATGGGCATCTAAGACTTCTAGATCCTCCTTAAAGGATATTGTTTCCATCCTTATGACAAGCCTCATAGGAACACTCAACATTGAGTTTCCCTCTCAGTTGAGAGCTTGCAGTCATTCACACGACATCCACATGGATGTTGAATCAAACATACCCCTTTTTTTTATACGAAAACAACTATCAAGAAAAAATTCTTGGCTCAACCTCCATAGAACATTTCTCAACTTATAAATACAATTTGGGCAATTATAACCATGCCCAAGGCAACATAATAAACCAAACTAGCTTCCAATTATATCTATATGGCTACCATTCACCACTAGATGTCATTCTGACCCATTGGAATTCTAGAAGTGCCCCAACACTTCCTTTACCACATTCAGGATCAACATTTAGTCAACCATTTTATCTTAACTTTAACAATAATGTCTAACAGTGTTTGAACTACTTACTAAGTATCCTAGTTTAGAAATCCAGAGTATCTTTAGGTCAAGATCGATCTTGACCATTACTCCTAGAATTCTTCCTTCTGTTTAGTACAGTCAGGGATGAAGGCCACTCTCCTCCTCCCACAAGAACTTTGGCATATTAGTTTCCTATCCACCAAGAAAGGGAGGTTGCTGTGACTTGCCACTCAATCACTCTATATTTCTACAGCTCCGTTTATCAGCTTGATTAGAAAAACCCTGTCCAACAATTCCTGTATCGAGAAACAAAATTCGTTTCTCAGTCCACTTGAAACCCGAGAGTTGCGCATGCTCTCCCTTTTCAGAGAATGGTCACCAGACTCATTCCTTTGATCGTGAGGAGTTATACACCTATACTAGGTTTAACCCTTCATTAAAGCAGTAATCATTACTGCTACGGATCCTTTCCATCTGTTCACATTGCTATTTTAGTTTAAATATTAGTGTTCTTCAACATAATCTCATTCATGTAGGATCGACTTTCATTTACCAAGAAATGTTAGGCTCCCTTTGTCACAGACTAGTATGGCTCAATATCGTTGGGGTAAAATCCCAACTATGTTTTAAATCTGCATCCTTCTACTCAAGGAACTTATAAAGATGATTCATGTTTGGCGGTAATATTCTCCACAGGCTCATCTTAGACTTGGTAGCCGAATCTTATGACTATACAACAACACGTACAATTGCACAGTGAAGTCAACTTCTTTATTTGGAGACATTAGCAACATACAGTTCCAGTTTCCAAAACATTTATCAATAGTAAAGGATCTCATTCCTCTCTTCAATAGGGGTTTTCTAAGCCTCTTAGGAATGCGATAAGATAGGGCGTTACCCCTTAAAGTTCTCCAGAAATATTTTCATACGACTCGTACATGAGCCCAAGTAGGCCAAGTGTTGAAACCATGCTTTGATACCAATTTGTAACACCCCCAGCCCCTAACTGCTCTTTTAAGGGGCGGGGCATCATAATTTCATCTTTTCCTTAACTATCTCATCTCAAATCATCCCTCTGAAATGATTTATTCTCTTCCTCTTACCTGTAGATTTCTAACGACTGCTACCAGGCGCTAAACCAACCCTTGGTTTAGATCTTGCAACTTTCCGAAGTTCTTTGGCGTTCATTAGTTGAGGGCCATGTGACGTCCACGTAGATTCATCTCGTTCATACCATCTCTATGCTCCTACCTCTCGTAGGGAAGGTCCATCCATAAATCTATCCAATGACTGGCTTATCCCTCATCTAACATAGAGTTCTCCCGAAGCGTGAACTCAAAATTCATAGATCGGACGACTAAGACTCATCTCAGATCAATGGCCTTCGTTGCTTCGTGACTTTGGACTTCAAATGTTTTGGCCACTCCCAACTCACAATTCTCTTGAAGCATGAAATCTGAACTCACAGATCGAATGGTCAAGAGGGACCCAAAAGGATGCAGAGATCCACCGTCCAGATCACTTCACAAATTCAAATGTCAAACGTTTTGGCGACTCCAACTCATAATTCTCCTGAAGCGGGAATCTCTAATCTCATAGATCGGACGGTCGGGATGGCTCCCAGGCATCCTCAGATCTAAGGCCCAGATTAACTTTGGGACTTCGAAGGATTCACCTCTTTAACGACGAACATTCCTCATTCGTCAGACCTATGAAGTCTGAAGGACTCAAGGGATTAACTCCCACATTCCTTTTCCCAATCCAACGATCGTGAAGGACTTCGGCTCCTCCCAAACTATTCTCGTTCGTTCGTCTTCCAAACGAAAGGATATTCCCTTTCGATACTTGGATCTCGCTATCCTTCCTGAGCTTCATTATCTCTGAAAGACTTAGGTGCCGATGTGCGCTTTATGCTCTTTCTCACAAGCTTGAGATTTGTAAATATCTCCCATGCACCCGTGCACTCGTTCACCAAACTCTAGAACTTAAGAAGTTCTCGGCCTTGGCCCGCCTCATAGAGACTCCGTGCATACCTACTCTACCTCTCCTGAGCTTAACAGATTCCATCCTCCTTGAAGTGCCAACACCTCTTGCATTTATTCCTTCCCTTAGTTAAGCATTATCACTATTTTATTTCCCAAGTGATATTGTTACTATTATTGACTCCATAAGCCCCTGAAAGGCACTAATTTCTACACTCTTGTGGATGAATGAGACCAAACAAACTTTCAACACATCTTCTTGAAATTGTCACTAACACTAACAACGATATTACCGTTGTTATAATTGTTGTCACAATCCTTATTTAGCAACTGTAATTAACATACTAACCTCTAAAAGTAACCCAAAAATTTGCATTTGCCTAAGTGTTATCATCTTAAGGCTCTAGTCTTCCTTTTGCTATTGTTTTAGGTGAAATTTTCTGAAGTTGTTTAAGGCTGTTGCTATTATTGTAACTACTGTTACAACCATCATTACAGCCCCTTAACAACTCTCAAACTGTTTATAAAACCACCCAACACTTGTACTAAGCAAACTACTATCATTATATGCTAAAGTGTTTGTTTAAATTGCCTAATTTAAGTACTTTTTGAAGTGGTTTTGTTGTTGTCATAATTATTATTTTAGTATTGTTGCAAGTGATTTGACAACTGATTCAAGTCACTTATTGACTTGATTTAAATCTTGAAATTGTAAGTGACAAAGTATTATCAAACTTGCAAGGTCTTTATATCATGCTTGTCATCATAGCTTGCGATTTCTAGACATATTTGCTGCTGCTATACATTTCATCTTTTAGTGTTTCAGTAGCATATTTATATCTTGAAGTCACTGATTTGAAACATTGATATCATTGCTTGCTGCTAACGTTTGTTGTTTCATTGGTAAAGGATAGGTCCCATTCATTCACTTTTCCTTTCCCCCCTTTAAAATTTTCCAAGTGATTTCTTTCCTCGATTGACCTAGAGAGTGTTATAGCAGGATTTGCCTCACCCCATGCAATCTTGCACAAAAGACCTTTTTCCATTTTCCTATGCAAACTTAAAATCCATTTTTACAAATCCCAGAGCTAAAAATATATTTTTTTCCACATATACACACCTTGCCTACTATACAACATGCGTATACGCAGGTTGCACCACTACAACCCGCGTGCATCGGGAAATGTGTCCAAAATTGAAAAATGGTGTCGGGTTTCCATGTCACATCACGAGATCAATGATCCTTGGACTTCTATATATTGGAAATGTTCCAACTCAGCCCTTCAGTTCCACTTGAAGGCTATAAATGGGCCAAATCCGAGCTATGGAAAAGAGGAGAAAGAATTCAACTTTGAGAGCAAAGTTACTCTGGAGGAATTATTCACTTCCCATTGAGTCTGGATCCCTTTGTCCTTTAAGTATGAACACAGTGTTCAACCCCCAAGCTCTTCCCTTGCTAATTGAGAACTTCATTGTCTCTCTTACATGAAGTTCTCAATTAGCTTTTCCTTTGGTTGAGGATTGAAGTGGTGGAGGCCCAACTGGAAGGAACTTAGTTTTTCGGTTTCGAACCGTGCCGACACGGAAGTCTGTAACTTATTCACTTCTGCTGATTATATCTTAATAAATACTCTTTTCTCATCCAATTGATATCTTGAAAATATTTGAATTATTATTCCATGGGCGTATTTGTCATGAATATTGATGGATTATGCTATTGAATGTGCTAACTTCATATATTATCACCATATGCTTGTGTTGCTTGGTTGTTGAGGACTACTTGTAGGTATATTGCTTTGGGTCAAGTGCTCAATGGTGGACTTCATCGAGCGTTTGGATGAGGTAGGCATTTTATCTTGTATTGCAAGCATATTTGTTTATATAGCATACTTGAGAATAGAGTTGATTTCTGCAGTCATTTCCGTTTGTTGTGGTTTACCCCTTTCCATAGAGAGATTTTTCTCGTAACAGAATTGGTGACCATACCAGGGATAAAATCGTCTTTTTGGGGTTTGGAGTGTTTTTCTCCTTAGATTTCTCTCGTTCATATTGAGTTTCTTGTCGTATGATTGCTTGACAGCCTCTGTTCACTCTAGGTCTGAGTCTTTCAGCCTTCTCCTTAGCATGACAGTGTTTTGACACTTGTACGTGGGGTTTTTCCTGACAGACACGTACATACGCGTGTTGTGCTTCTCCAAGCTGCGTACATACGCACTTTTCCCTTGAACAATTGCGTACATCAACCTTTGCTGCTTGTTTGCTGGGTTTGGTGGTTGTTGGGTAGGTTTTAATGATTGTTGAGTCTTCTTGGGTCTCTGTAATGACTGTTAAGTGTCTGTGGTATGACATGAAACCTGTCTTTGGTTGAATTTTTGTGCGATGCCTTTCTCATCATCTTTTCATTTTGATTGTCCTTACACCTTAGGCTGGGTGTTTTGCTACTTGATATCCTACTTGGTTTGTCTTTGTCTATACACAGTAGAGTCTTTATATCAAGTTGTTGTTCAGTCCTTGCATTTTCATTTTTTCTTATATTGAAAATATGAAAATATTAGGCATTTTACATTGCTTGGTGTTTTTATCTCTTGAGTCTTTTTGTCATTTATCTTAGTGCATGTAAAGAAAGATTGCGTTTTTATTTAGAATTGCATAATTGAATTAAGAATTGCATTTTTTAAAGAAGCATATCATTCATTGGAAATTGAAGTTAGGACTTTGCATTGTTTTCATATTCATTTACTTTACTTGCTGAGTCATAACATCACTAGTTTCACGACCGCACCTTTTGAATAAGCAAGGGCATTAAAATTAATGCTATACTTTAAAATTGATTAGTAATGATTTTATTTTCTAGGGTGCACCAACTAGCTTAGGTTTTTGTGAGTAAACTTCTCCAAGGCTATTAAATCAACATATGTGTCTCACTAAGGGAGTGGAGAAATCCATTGTATAATTGGTAATATCAGGAGCCTCCGCTTACACAGGAGATAAACACGAGGTCATGTGAGGTCAGTTGAAGGGATATCTCCCCGATACCTTCCTAGCATCCGAGATATTTCTGGGTATCTTTCTAGTGCCCTTACCTCTGTGAGAGGCAGTGCTTTCAAGGTTTTGGGCTTTGCTACCCTGCCCATATGGTGGAACTGACATAGGATTGTTCACCTACGCATTGGTTATACCATGGTTGATTAGTTGTTTGACTTAGGTACCACATAGGTTACTTGCAAGGGTTATTCTGTAGGTACCCTGGGTCAGATAGGGGTCGAACAACACACAACCTTTATGAAGGATTACCTCTTCGAGGGGATTTGACCGACTGGTTGTTAAGCCCACGAGGTCTCTTATAACTGATTTTGATACCTCTAATATTTAGCAGGGAGTCTCAGACCCCTCTTGGGTGAGGCATACCTACTTTAGGGAGGGAGGCCCCTTTCAGCCACTTTATCCTGTTTGCATGCTTATTGGCCTTTTGATTATTTTCAGTGTGTTCTTTAATTTTTTAGTAGACCTTTGAGATTTTATACCATGCCTTGAATTGTCATTATCATGGATAGTGGAGTCCCTTTGGCTCCCTCATTTACTCCTACATTCCCCATGACATTCACACATTTCATGGGGACTAATCCATCTGCTCTTCATAATGGTATGCAGACTTATGACACTCAGTCCATGCCTTGGGTCTCTAGTAATTTTTCTGTTGATATGTCAAACATGCCTTCACCATTTCTATCCTCTCCCTAACCCACTTATGTGAATCCTAGTTTTGGATCCGGGGGCACCATGGCCGCGCCATCTACGTCTTCATTTGATGGGAGTCATGTCCCTCTACTAACTCTCACCGTGGGAGGTTGGAACCTCCCCTCTTACGGATCTAGTCCTAGCCATATTTTTTCAGGATCTAGTACTTAGATGGGTGGTTATCCTACTTATTAGACCTTGTCCGTGTATCCTTCGTCCGCCATGCCAGTTCCTATGAACACTTTTCCCATGATGGGTCCACATATCCCCTCTGGTATTTCAGATGGGGGGAACCAATTTTATGGTTCGAGCTACCCTCTTCATGGAACCCCTTCACATGGGGGCAACATATATCCTCACTTGAGTAATCCTTATCATAATTTCATCTATTCGCAAACATCTTATTCAATGATGATGCTCGTACAAACCTCTATGGATCAACTAGGTGGGGGATACTACCTTGTCGGACATGGACAAGGTGTAAACCATGATTCTTTCTGGTCTGCAATGTCTCAAAACCAATCTTTCCCTGGACCTTGGTCTCAAATGCCACAAATCACCACTACCAGTCTAGTCACCGCCAGTCATACTGGAGATCCATCACCAACCACTGCTAGTCATGTTGGGGATTGGTCGACAACCTCTGCAAGTCATGTTGAAAACCCGCAACCAGTCGCTGCTAGTCATGCTGGGGGAATCACTCAAGTTTCCATGAGTCATATCGATATTACATCTCCAACCTCTATCCATCACGTGGGAGATGAACCTCCAGCCTATGCCAGTTGTGCTGAGAGCATGTCACCAACCATAGTAAATGACGTTAGGGACATCCATACGATTGAGAAGCCTAGACGTGTCAGACATAAGCCCAAATTACTTTGTAGTAATTGGGAAGGAAATCACCTTACTCATTTATGCACTGCTACAGCTTCGATACCAGAAGCGTGGTTCTCACTTGGGGGCCCTTCGGGTTCTAAGGCGTCTGTGGTTTCCCCACACCCTTTTTATCCTTTGATTGACATGACAGTCATGCCAATCCAATCTTCATCAGACAACACCCCCATTTTTTAGGGTGATGCTTCTCTGGGCCTTGATGTCACGCATCCTATTCAACCAACGGTTGAAGAATTGGTCGTACCAATGCAATTTTTGGTCAATCCGACTCTTTCCTTGGAGGGTGATGCGTTCTTCAACCATGTCGTTAACATTTTTGATATTGTGCCTTCTGAACAAGAGAGAGTTTTACCCTCCCCAAGTGCTCTCCCTTCAAGTCTTGGAGAAGTTCCATTTGATTGGGATGGTCTTGTAGGGTATTCAATGCCTCCTCCCCTGTCCTTTCAAGTAAGCGACATTATTTGATATATCATGGAGAAGGTAACCTCCATTCACACTTTATATTCCTTGACATGGAGAGCTTTAGTTTTTCCCAAGATTGTGTTGACTATTCGTAAGATGATGACCTTTCATAGAAGCCCAACAAGAGAGCCTTGGCCTCCCCCCTGACATGCCGCCTAGAAACCTCCCAACAAGTCTGATTTAAGCTCTTTTTCAAATCATTTAAAAAACGAAAAGATTGCCGAGTGAATTTGTCCCTTTCACACTCGTTAATTGGACTTGAAAGGTCGCGAGTCTTAGTTAAGCCCTTTTCCGACTCATTTTCAAAAAGTGAAAAGATTGCCGAGTGAACTTGTCTCTTTCACACTCGTAAATTGGATTTGAAAGGACGTCTATTTGGTACAAGTTTATCCCTTTTTCAAACCAAGTAGACTAAGATTATGAAAAAGGAAATTTTTTGGCATTAAGTTGTGATTGCATCTCATGCCCTTGCTTGCAGTATTGAGCCTATGATCAGTTCTTGCTTTGTGTTATAAACCATTTGCCTCAGTAGTTTTTCATCCTCAACCAAGCAGAGCCTCATTTATATCCTTCATAACTTGACACCCTATATCCAGAAGGGAACATTCCACTGAGTGTCCATCTCCCATATGCACCTCCTTGCATTGAGCATAGGTATGTTCCACTGCTGGAAATTTTTTTTCTTACTTGTGACACTCGTTTCCTCCTCTGTATCATAGCATTCATTTGCCTATGAAAAAACAAAAAAAACGGGCAGGAAGGGAGTATTATCTTATATTGGTAGCAATCGTGTCGCATTTGAACATAGCACAAAGTTATTGAGTCCACTTGTCATCATAATTTTGGGTCTAGCATGGCCTTAGGAAGCTGAGCTCGTTACAAAGAGTTTACTCCCCCGACTGGTTACTCTTCCAGTCCCTATGGAGAGTTTGATTGATGCCTCCTGCATCTCATAGTTTCATCATTGAGTCTATGATGCCAGAGTCTTCCATATGTCTCATGATCTTGTTCAAAGGTTGTCTATCAACATGTGTCAACCATTCCTCAAAACTATTGACTTTGCATGTCGGCCATACCATCAGTTTGTCTCAGAATCACATGAAGCTATAGTCCTATTACACACCCTGGTGCTACTTTCCTCATTGGTAGGTAACCTTGAACCCAACACTTGACATTTCATCATTGGTCATTGACTGGGTGGTTTCCCTTGTGTTCGAAGGCAAGACATCTATTCACACATTGGGATTCATGCAGTGTCTTGGATGCCATTAGCGATATTGGTGGTTTCCTCACCTTTGTCAGAAATTTTCCTCATTTGTTGCTATTCAGTGGGTCTTTTTCGTGTACTGGTTGTACTTGGCACATGTGAAAGAAACACATGGTCGTTGGTTCATGAACATTTTCTTCATCCGATTTCCTCCAAAATATCAAGCTCCTACTTTGTACATCGTGCTGAATGATGAGAGATGCCTTAATGCTCTCCTTTCAATGACTCTCCTTCAATCGACTTCAACTCATTTATTTTGGAAATGAGACCTAGAGTCCTATGATTACCTAAAGGCTTGCAGTCATTAGTGGCAGGTTCTCTCGCCATCGACAATTGGGAATACATCAATGTACCCTAATCGATGGATTCTTCAAGTGTTCGACCCCAACTCCTTTATTCACACTTGTAAGAATGTACTCAGTGCCTTGATACCTACTTTCATTATCGGTAGGTTGTCTCGTGTTTGTTAATGGTATACCTTAATGACCGGTAATTAAACGGAGTCTCATTGTGTTCGACCTCAACTCCTTTATTCACACGATGTAGACTTGCACCTTTGGCGGATTGTGTAGAAGACTTGACGACATCAATATGTAGCCGCAACTTTCCTAAGCTGTTTCTACCTTTTCATTGGACCAGTACCTGTGTGATTTCAATGATCATGGGACATCAGATTGTACTCCATTGTATACAAGTATGTAACGATCCCCCCGACCATCCTGAAGCCGGGGTACGCCACTCCAGAGCAAAAAATCATGCTCTGACACCAATCAGTAACATTCCCAGCCATTAGGCTGGCCATGATACTCTAGGGAACACTTTCGTTCCCATACTGCGAAACATACAGTAACATACCCAGTAGTCAACTAAGCAATGCCACCTAAATTTACTCTTTAGATTGCATGCAACTAAAACATATACATACAACACGCTCACGAAAGCTTTACATCTAAACATGACAAACTATTACTTTTTGTAACATACAACTTTTATATTAAAATAATAGTAATTACCGATATGCATCATTTACAGGAAATTACCCATAAGCACAGAAGCAATCATAGTCACATATGTAACATAGACATGTAAATAACAAAACAACATATCCATATATTACACAATTGGTACTTATCTTAGAAAGACTGTCACCAACTGCTTACAGACCATCCACGAACCTCCCAGCCATAGACTACACTATTCATCACTCTCAACAGTGAATCACCCTCGAGCTGGGACTGAAATCCACCCAGGTTAAAGGGATTCCTATCCAGGCTAAGGCTCATGGAAAACAGGAAAGACTTTGTCTTAGGTGCTCACTCAACTAATAGCCTACAACCTCTCATTCCCCACATGCATGTCCCACCCAAGGAAGTGTGCCCCTTCTCTGCTCAATAGTCCCTCGGTTTCCCCACTTCCCTTCTAGGGCTTCAGCAATAGGCTGGACCGGAAGTCTTAGAGCGCTATAGCTATAGTTTAGTATCTACGAAAATCAATCCCCAACAATTCTCTCACCCAGAGAACTGCTCACATTCCTGACAACCCGCTTCCTCAATCCTGCCCCAAGCTAACCAGGTACACCAACCAAAAAGGATGAGGAAACATGCTTCCAAAAGATGACATGGTTGTCTCAAGGATAACAAAATGTATGAGTGAAAGTGGTCATGGAGTCATTGAATGGATAACTGAGTGTGTTTTGGAATCACTGTGAACTCTCTGTCAAAAGAAATCATCTTCTGTCTGCTAGTTTCCCCCCCCTTCTCCATTCGTAACTCTCTGTGTAAAAATCCCCCTTGAGGTAAGTTTCCCCACGATATGAATGCATGTCCCCAACTTGACACTTGTCATATCGGAAGTTACTTTTGTCCACTTGTCCCCAACTTTAGAACTTAGGATAAACTAATTATCCATCCATACTTTATGTTTTAGGAAATATTAATATAATATTCCTTGACTTTTGGCCCTCCCTTTCCCTAACTGGTGAAGTTCAATCCCCCATCTCTTTTATCGTGGTCAGTCTGTGTGCAGTGATGTATTTTATATTAATCATGAGTCAAGTACAAAGTAGGCGCATTGGCCCTTGACATCTAAGCACGCTGGCCTAAGTCCAAGACATAAGCATTCCAACTTATAATACTGGCTCACCAGCCTATAATGCATATTATATACACAAAGGTTCAATGACCTTAATATTGCATGCACTTAGTTACTGCGCGCTGTATCCTCTGTCTTTAAGGTTACATACACCTTAGTTACTGCACGTAGTATTCAAAAATGTGTACATTACATCCTTTTATTGCGCAGTATATGTGTGCACCATGCCATGAAAGGTATATTACAAAAATGATGTCTAAACAACTCAGTAGCTTAAATATACTTAGATTATATTTACATTTGGGTTCGGCCGAGGGATATTACAATCCCCTCCCCTTATTTATGCACTGTCCTCAGTGCATCATGTACCCATATACAACAAAATTCTTAAAATTCTTCAAAAAGATGCGGGTATTCTGTCGGCATTGCATCCTCATGCTCCCAAGTAATGTCTTCAGGTCTGTACCAGGTCTATTGGACCTTTACAAGCCCTATGGCTTGATTTCAGAGTTGTTTGATTTTTCGATCCAGGATGCGCACTGGATGCAGTTGTAAAGCGCCTTCTTGCTCCACCTGGATAACATTCCAATCAATAACATGATTAACATTGGGTATATATTTCTTTAGCAATGATACATTGAAGACATTATGAACAAACATAGATGCAGGCAATGCAATCATATAAGCAACTGGACCAATCCTCTCTAGGATTTCAAATGGTCCACAAAATCTAGCTGCCAACTTGGCACAACTTCCCAGCTTCAAAGAACTCTTGTTAGCTTTTACTTTCAGGAAAACATGATCACCCACTTCGAATTCTCTGTGGATTCTGTTTTTATCAGCATAACTTTTCTGTCTGTCTTGGGTAGTTTTCAAATTTTGCTTAATTTTTGACATCTGGTCCTCCATCTCCTTGAGCAATTCTGGCCCGACTACTGTTCTATCAGTTGGATTATCCCAACTTACTGGAGTATTGCACCTTCTGCCATAAAGTGCTTCAAATGGGCTCATTTTCAATGATGCCTGATACCCATTATTATAAGTGAATTCTACTAAATGTAGGTAGTCTTCCCATTTTGATGGTTTGTCCATCACATACATGCTCAACATATCTACTATCACCTTGTTCACTCTTTCTGTCTGTCCATCAGATTCAGGATGGTAAGCTGTACTAAAGTTCAGATTCATTCCGAATCCTTTGAAATATCCTTTCCAAAAATTCGAGGTGAATTTCAGGTCTCTGTCAGACACAATCATTTTAGGAATTCCATGCAATTGTGCCACTTCCCTCATGAAAATATCAATGACATTTGCTGCCCTGTGAGTAGTTTTTAGTGGAATGAAATGGGCAGCTTTTGTAAGCTTGTCCACCACTACCATAATCAAATCATGTAGCTTGCCTGTTCCGGGCAATCCTATAATAAAATCCATTGTCACCACTTCCCACTTCCATTCAAGAATGGGCAAAGGTTGTAGCAATCCTGCTGGGTGCCTATGCTCTGTTTTAACTTTCTGGCATTCCATACACCTAGAGATGTATTATGCAATTTCTCTCTTCATACTTGGCCAAAAGTATTGGCTCTTGACCGCTGTTACGGTTTTCTGATATCCGGGGTGCCCTGTGTAAGGAGCATTATGCATCTCATGCAAAATTATACGTTTCAAGTCATGGACATTTGGTATAAAAATTCTGTTCTTGTGTAACAGTATTCCATTTACTCCCAACTTATAAATATCCATCTTCTGTGGTGTCTTACCTTGCTGTAGCATTGCTACCAATTCTCTGTGCTACATATCTGTATTTGCAACCTCCAGAATTTTTCTTTTAACATCAGTCTGATACATGCTGATGGCTGTAGCACGTAGTTCATGCACGCTCTTGCTAAGTGCATCGACCACTTTATTTTCTTTCCCTTTGATATGCTTTATATCAAAGTTATATTTGCTTAGAAATTCTAACCATCTACTTTGTCTAGCATTTAGATTTGGCTGATCAAATAAATATTTTAAACCATTGTGGTCTGTTCTTAGCTCAAACCTCTTTCCCATGATGTAGTGTCTCCATTTCCTCAGGGCATGCACTATGGCTGCCAACTCCAAATCATGAGTGGCATAGTTTCTTTCATGCTCCTTCAACTTCCTTGATTCATAACATATCACAAATCCATCTTGACCGAGGACTCCACCCAGTCCTTCATTACATGCATCTGTGCATACAATGAAATCTTCATTTGGGTCTACGATCCTTAGTATTGGAGCACTTGTCAATAATCGTTTCAAATGTTGGAAACTCCTTTCACAATCCATTGTCCACTGAAACTTCATACCTTTCCTTTGCAAGGAAGTTATTGGGTGTGCTATCTTCGAGAATCCTCCAATGAATCTCCTGTAGTAGCCTGCAAGGCCCATGAAAGATTTGACCTCTTTCACATTCTTTGGTGTTGACCATTCTCTAATGGTTTCTACCTTCTCAGGGTCCACTGCTATCCCATCTTTTGAGATGATAAGCCCCAAATAAGGAATTTGTTTCTGATAAAATGAGCACTTGCTCAATTTGGCATACAACTGATGTTCCCTTAATACTTGCAACACCATCCTCAAATGATGTTCATGCTCTTCCTCTGACTTGGAATATATAAGAATGTCATCCAAAAAGACAATGACAAACTTGTCCAAATACTCTCGGAAAACACCGTTCATTAAGCACATGAAAACAAACGGTGCATTTGACAATCCAAACAGTACCATCGTGAACTCATAATGACCATACCTTGTCCTGAAGGTGGTCTTGCTAATATCTTCTTCTTTAATTCTTACCTGATGGTATCCTGATCTGAGATCTATCTTTGAAAATATCCTTGCATCCTTCAATTGATCAAAGAGGTCATCAATCCTTGGTAGAGGATATTTGTTCTTAACAGTCACTTTATTCAATTGTCTGAAGTCAATGCACAATCTTAACATTCCATATTTCTTTTTCACAAACAAGACTGGGGCACCACAAGGTGATACACTTGGGCATACATACCCCTTCTTCAGAAGTTCTTCAATCTGCATTTGCAACTCCTTCAGTTCTGGTGTACTCATCCTATAAGGAGTCTTTGATATTGGCGCCGCTCCAGGCATCAAATCTATAGAGAAATCAATGTCTCTCCTTGGGGGTAGTCCTGGTACTTTCTTGAATACATCTTCAAACTCTTTCAGGACTGCATAATTCTCCAAATTTGGCACCTTGTCTTTAGGTGTCTCCTCCATTTGAGCTGCAAATATTTGACATCCTCTTCTATAACATTTCTTCAGCTGTAATGCTGAAATTTCTCTAACGGTTACTGCCCTAGGAATTCCCTGGACTTTCCTTTGGTTCCCTTCTTCATCCAAGCAAGTGAATGCTTTGTTATGACAATCCAATAGAGCATGGCGTGGGTCCAACCAATCCATCCCAATTAAACATTCATAGGAACCTAAGGGTAAGATGTTCAAATCTGCCCTGGTATTTAGTCCATTCATGTCTATGAGGTAGGACTTAACCATCTCATTAACTTTTCTTCTAGCTCTTGTAGCCAGTTGTACCAACCAGGATTTCCCATGATTGCTTCTTGGTAAATGCAAACTTTCCACCATCTTTTGGTCTATATAACTACATCTAGCTCCTAAATAAATTAAAATAGCAAGGGTTTGGTTGTTGATCATACCTTCCACTTCAATCATGTGGGACTGATACTCTGCTTGCTTGTTGTCCAGGGCTGCATAAATCCTTGGAACATTTCTGCCCATGTCCTCCACTGTCTCAGCTCGTTGTACATTGTGATAAGTCCTACCTTTTTCACCTCTGTGAGGACAATCTTTGAACCTATGGTATCCTTTACAACCCCAACATTGCTTAGGTGGTTGTCTTGGCCCTTGACTCCATGTGTCAATCACTCTAGTTTCCTTATGCGTTTTCTGCCATTGTAGATTATTTCGGAAGAATGGTGGCTTAGCTCCCTTCTTCCTCTAATCCATATTGAATTTCTTATTGTCTTCCCAAGCCTTTTGAAAAGATGGTCTTGCTTTTAGCTGGTCATATAAGCATTTAGCTCTCCTTATGGTCTCTTCTAATGTCTTGGGATCATCATATTGTATTTTGTCACCGATGAACGATGGAAATCCACTTAAGTACCATTGAATCTTGACTGTCTCATCCTTAATGAAAGAGACATACTTCAACAGTTCCATAAACCTTCTCTCATATTCATCTATGGTCGTACTTCCAAGCTTAAGTTCAAAGAACTCTTTCATTTTCTTGTCATAGTATCTCTTGGTCAAGTATTTCTTCTCAAAACACTTCTTGAATTCTCTCCAAGTAACACTTTTCTCTACAATGTGTTGTATCTGCACAAGTTGATCCCACCACTTGGAGGCCTTTCCTTTGAGTTGATAGATAGTGATTCTACCTTTAGCATGGGAAGAATAATTATGCAATTGAAAATACTTCCTCATGCCTAGCAACCATGTTTCAACATCTTCATCCTTCTTGTGCTCACCATCAAATGTAGGAGGTTTGATTTTGTTCATTTCTCCTCGCAGCTCATCCACCCCAGATCTCTTATACCTTCTGACAGGGGATAGACTTGAGCTGTTGCCTGCTCTCTTATGGGAATGCCTATAGGGATGATGGTGATGTATACTAGCACTTTTTACTTCCCCCTTCTCCTCTGAAGATTTGTGACTCTCAGATCTACTTGAGCTACTCTCCTTAACCAATTTCTTCTCTATTCTATTCAAACCTTCCAATAGCTTCATGTTGAAGTCATCCTGCTGCTCTTTGGATTTCATAAGCCTTTCAATATTAGCTTTATGGATTTGGACATCCTTTTGCAAATTCTTAATGGTCTCAGCCATATTCATATCTTCATTCCTTTCTTCTCCATGTCCGTTGGAGTTCGTTCCTTCCATGCCCACATGGACATCCATCCCTCTGCTCTTCTCTGGATGACTGTAATTCCCCTGTGCCTCTTCCATTCCTACGGACTCTGCACTAGTCTGACCTGACCTAGTTGTTGTTAATTCTGCAAAACGTGCAACCATCGAAACTAATCAGACTAACCAATAAACAATTCATGAGAATATGCACCATTTCGATTCAACATACACATCAACATTATCGCTCTCGGTTTCTTGGTGTTATCACCACGACAATTCTAGATAAGACCCAAGTCTCGAGAACGCTGACGCACAGTATTTTCCAAGATACACTTGTGCAAGAAGGTGGTATTGTCGAAACCACTTTCGCCAATACGCGGTATCATGTGTCTCAACATGTCAAATCCACCACTCATGGAGCGGGCAACGGCTAGTCAAATCACCCTGCTCCATTCGTTCAGTACTTCATAGCCATGTGACATCAACTGAATGCCGCCATGTAACAAACTCAAAAGATAATCATTTGAAATGGATTGGCCGAGCATGGAAACCTGTTGACGGGCGAAATTGACCGTCCGTCAACTGGAAGAGTGGAACCGGTCCGGGGTTGTCTAATAACCCAAGCTGTTTGGTATGAACCACCCTGACGGGTTTAGCGGCTCCGTTAGCCGATCCAAGGTCCTAAGAAACAAAAAGAAAAACTACTCTAAACTAACTAATCTAACTAAAACTAACTGTTAAACAAACTAAACTAATCTAACTAAAAAGAAATAAAACAAACTAATAAACTAAACTAACTATTCTATATAATATCTACTATCTAATACTATA
>CBVK0100302813.1:0-11930 GCA_900067695.1 Picea abies | reverse complement strand
CTAATTAAATATCTAACTACTAACAGAAATATAACCTATTCACAAAATGTACAATATCTACAATTTACAGATTTGGATAAAACCTGAAAAACTCATTTGCATTCTGCCCTAAGACAGAGAAAGATATTTTTTGTTGATTTTATAATTTTATGAACAAGAGATAAAACAAAAACTAACTAAACTAAACAAATAATATACTAATTCTAACTACAAATCTAACTAAACATATATCTAACTAAACTACTTAAATTATACTAGACAAATTAACGAAAATAAATCACAAACTGACCTGGAGAAACGCTCCAGATTTGTCCTGTGTATGATGATTGTCTTAGCTGATCGGAGGGAGGAAACCCGCTCCAAATTATCCAGGCGCTCCTTGTAAACAGAAAGCTGCAGTGCTCTTTAATATAATTACAGGACAAGCAAGACATAAAAATTACAACAATCATATGATTTATAAATCTTCACAATTAGATAAACCTGTATGCCAAGACTTATACAAAATAATTCAATTGATGAAGAAGAGAAATCTGTCGTTCATTAACTGAACAAAGTAATTGCTGTATTTTTTAAGTATTGAAAGAAATCAAATATGGATAGCACATTAATTAAATCATATCATTCTGCAATAGACTATGATAGCTAAAGTAGTATATAATCAACTGCAAATGACATGCATAAACTTGAAACAAAAGATTGATATATTGAAAAGCGAAAGCTGTAGCAAAACATCAACTTCTGTCTCAGTTTGTATTAGAAATCCATAGCTTGGTTCTCCCACAAGTGAAGATGCCCATTATTACACAAAATAATAAGTATTTAAAGACCTTCTACAGGGTAAAACATCCCTATAGAAGTTATCAAACTGTTTACATAAAATCTGGGAAGATATCCCAAGTCTTGACTAAACTAGGAACCTAAAATAAAAACTAAATAACAAAACATCTCCTAAACTGTCCAGTATGTCCAATGCAATTCGGATGTACCTGAAAGGTGTTCAAAATGGATCAGTTAGAAGGGTATTTTATTAATAAAATGATAAAAAAAAAAAATCTAATTCTATAGACTAGCTATAGAATCTTGCGATTCTGTAGCTGGTCTAAATAAGACACAGAATCAACGTTAAAATCAACTCAAATCTTTTAAAGAATTAATTTCAACTAACATCCAATAGCTATTTCAAAACAAATTATTCAAATTGGAATTGTTATGCTAATTCGAGATACAACGCTAAAATCAAATGAATACAGAGAAGCATATACTCTGTTTTGTTTGTTACCACAAAATTGGGTGAACAAAATCATATCGAACAACAATGAAATCGTTCCATATCAAATTGAAATCGATATAATTAAAACAAATCATAGGCAATTGTTATGCTGCCTCATCAACAGGAAACACAATCGAATCCAAACAATATTATTTTCAAATCGACATAACCGTATTAACATAACAAATGATCCATGCCATGAGCGAATCAAATCAAAACTGGTGCGTAAATTGTCACAAATGAAATCATAACGAGATCAATCAGTTGATAACAGAGTTCGTAAGAATTGTCCGATCGTTTGTTATTGGAAATTGGGGTAGACAAAATCATTCACGAAATCATTTCTTGAATTCATTTTGAAACGACTTTTACCCGAATTTCCTAATACGAATTTGACAGAAATAACATAAGTCGGTCTGAGTTAACAAACTCGTTTGAAAATTAAAATTAACAGAGCTGCAATCAAGTCTATTTTTGATACGAATACAAATCATAAAATCTATCATACTAACTGAAGATACACAACAATCCAATCAAGCAAATCAAACAACTGGGGTTTAACACCGTTGTCGTGAATCAAAACCGTTCCATGATTCGGGCGTGAATATCATTTGCACAGGCTTAAATGAGAGTATTGTTTCCATAAAAACAGAGTCATTCTTTTCAAATCGGAAACGATCAGAGTTGTATTCCTGATTCAGAAAATTATATGACACATCATATTAAAAGATCGTAACAACCAAACTCACGAAATCATTCGACAATCACATCATACTAACCATAACAAAATCAAATCAAAACATGATCGTATTCTAAATCTAGCAAGAAAACTCTTGTTCAGATTAGATACAAAACAAATCCAATTGAAAGCAAATCAAATACGATAAAAATCAAAACTGGGCATGAGAAAATCGTGTATCCAAATCGAAACTTCATTTATTTTTAGCAAAGCGAAAACAATGTACAGGATGGACAACATTGTGACAGAGCCATTTCAAAGGATAGACAGAGCTATTTGAAAGCCAAATTCAAATCATTATTTTAATCCTGGTCATTCACAAAACTAAATTGATATCAAAATTCATACCTGTATGACGAGCAAACAGCTTGATCATGACATTTTGGAGTTGACAACGGCTGTAGCCGATTCAACATTCTGAAAAACGATGGAACCAGTAGTCCTCTGCTTCCTATCAGTTGCTTGAAGTTTGTCTCTTTGGCTGGTCAACACTGCAACTTGACTTTCCAGCGATTTGATTTTCGATTGAAGTAGTGGAACGTCTATATAGTATCGTTCCAACCACAAATCACATTGGTCACAGGATGACTGTCTGGGCTTCGAAAGTGCAGGTGAGGGTTTGGTTAAATTGCTGAGGGTTTCGTTAGGTAGTTTGATCCCAAGGTAGCTAGGATTATTCTTTAGGCAAGGGGGAAGATTAGAAACGAATTCATAAGGTGGCTCAGAGCACAGACCCTGTGAGTAAGGGTACTCACTAGCTAGGAAGCGTTCTACGTCAGAGTCTGAATCCTCACTAAGGACTATGGGCTTCTGCTCAACATTAGGTTTAGGCTTATTTCTAGTCAATCTCGAGATAAGCCGAGCATTCTTCTTTCCTTTGCCATTAATAGTACGGTTACCCCTAACTTTTTTTCTCACAGGCTTTTTTATAGCCTCGACCTTGTCTACTAAGACGTCGGGTAAGTCAATATCAGGGTCAACCGAGGGCTTAGGAGAGGGTAGCAGGACATGGAAGGGCACAGGTGGCCCGACCTTAGCTTCATTAATCACAAGCTTGTCAACCTGGACAGGGTCTGTATCATCAAAACCATTTCGAGCGATAAAAGCTCGCCAGCTATCACCGTGGAGACTTAAGTGATGAACAATGATAAGTCTAATTAGTCCATGGTGGAACAAGCTACTATCGGCCTTCTCCCTTTTAAACCTTTTTGACATTTTATATAGGCTACGCTGGAAGTAGAAAGGCATATTCAATGGATACCCTATAAAATTCATTAACAAATGCAGGTGGTAGAGAAAAACGAGTCCATATCGACCCTCACAGGTCACGAATTATTTGACCACCATCAAAATATCATGCCATCATGGTTTAAGCGCGAAGATGGGCATACCTCTGTCACAGGATGTGACCTTTTGCGAGACGAACAGTAGCGGCCATGGCACCTTTTCCACTTTTGAATTTTTAAACCAACGCTGGCCCGAGAATGGTAACCCTGTAGCAGAACTAATGAACTCTTCACTGATTTCCAACTGAATGTCGCCCACCTTGGCTCTACAACCATCAAAAGTCAGGGTGAACTGTTGTGCCACAAATAAATTAAAACCCTCAAATCGCTGTACAAAGGTGAGCCAACCGTTATCCTCTAAGTCTTTCCGGGCATTGTCGAATAGTAGCAGGGCTTGGCTACTGTTCGGCTCGATTCGCACCACCAGTGCCATGGAGCCGAGCACATGGTGAATGAGCCAGGGTTTGGATCATAACACACACAGGAGCAGAGTGCATGAAGGGTTACCCGAGCTAGCAGAGGTAAAACAAGGATAAGGGATAGGTATTAATGTCATCGTGCGAAGGTGGTGGAGCTTATCTCTGCCATGCATAATAGTTATTGCCAAGGTACAACCGCCAACTTATAGCTGTTCAACCCACTATTGTACAGTTTTAAAATCATGTCACTTGCCCGACCAATGAAACCAATGGTAAGTGTATTAACCAATGCGCGCAATGAAACGTTATGCCATAGTTTTAAAACCAAACTTACAAAACGAAACCAATACCAATGTTTTGACTATGTGACATGCGATGTATCAATTCATATCAAGAGTTTAAGCGAGGTACCAATGCATTTTGAACTAGGTGTCATATCAAATGAAATATATCAAGGGTTTAACCATAACACCTATATATCTTATGAAACCAATGTGCAAAGTAATTTAATCAAATAACATGTAAATCCAACTGCCAATGCATCACAATTTAATGAAACGAACATACATAATCAGTCAAAGAATACCCAATGAGTGCAGATCAAAAGGTCTGCCAAATGTATAATGAGAAGTAAAATATAAGCTCAATAGGCATATCGACAAGAAGGATAATGACAATTCAATTAATGATTTTAATGCGATTTTGAAAGACCAAGTTTTCACGCTTACAGTCATGAAAACAAAAATGAAGGTAAATGTGCAAATGTCGCAAAAATAAAAGTGTCGTTTATTTGAAAATTGCGACGAAAAATTGATGTTTGCAAAACATTGGTGTAGGCAGCTTATAAGACAATGGAAAAATGTAAATTGGTTGCCAAGAATGGTGACACACTGGTAGAAGCAGTTATCTCTGCCAAAGGGAACAAATTCAGATTAGGAAAATAAAGATAATTCCAAGTCAAAAACAACAACCAGAAAATCATATAAACATCATCATTAACCAACTATTCCAGCAGTGTTTTAAAAGATTCAAATAGATAACAGTCTTAAGACCAGCGAGTCACGATATTGAAGATAAAATCTTCAATACTGTTGACAGAGCTACTGCTGCCAACAAGCGTCCATAGCCTCGAGAGGGTTGCCATTTAACCCACTCTGACATCTGTATCCTGTCAAGAAGTTCTAGATCAAAATAAAGGACATTAAGGAGGTTTTTTATTTGCAAACTTTCATATACCCGACATTGCTTCGCTGCTAGCGGGCATGTTCAGTACCCCGATGAAGTTGTCTTGGCGCCATGCATGCATTTACCCGTTGCCAGCAGACCTGTTCAGTATCCCGACGGGTTTACAAGCACTTCCCACAACTCTATTAATAATTTATTTTTGTTTTGTTTTTTATAGATATATAGTTGAGCGGGGTGACGCTGAAAATCATGATATTTTAACATATTTTTTAAGACCTCATCAAAAATTTTAGAATTGTCCTTTATTTAGATCCAGAGATGTTTTATTTACAAAAACAACTTCCTAAGGCAGGGAGACATCTTCTGAGTCATTCCTTTACGGAATAGGGACAACGTAAAAAGATAATAGATGATCATGAAAAGCTTTACTCAGAGATCGAAATCAATCATCTTCTTTCAAACAACGGACTTTTCCAACATAAATTTCAGAGATATACCATTGATGTTTATACCTTTTTCTTAGCAGTTATTTTAGCGAAGGAATTTTCTATTGTCTTTGTCTAAATTAATCAGTGTACAGGTATGTGTATTTCCAAAAACCAAACTGATAAATTTGAATCAAAAACAAAAAAGCAAACGAAAAAGCAAACAAAAGCAAAATATGTACATGATATATAAGGGTAGTTATCAAGCAAAGTATCTTTTCAAGGCCTGGCCATTCACCGGGTAGGTGTCAGGCTGCCCTTCAAGATTTTGCAATTGAAAAGAACTGGGACCCAACTTTTCAACAATTAAAAATGATCCAACCCACAAATTTTGAAATTTTGTGTGCTCTCCCTTTCCCTTGTGTGGTTTGTCCCACTTCAAGATGAGATTACCTACTTCAAAATTCCTATGAGAAGCAGAATTAGAATCGAACCAGATTTTAACCAATAGTTGATGCTGATCTAACTTACGTTTAGCTTGGGCTCTTACCTCTTCTAGCTTCATCAAAGCGTTAATTGAATTTTCCAAAGGGGGACAATCTTCTTCTTGGACTTTCTGTGACAACTGAAGTGAAGGAAGAAGAATGTGAGGTGGCAGAATTGCTTCTCTGCCATAAATGAGAAAAAAGGGGGAGTTACCTACAATAGCTTTTGGCGTTATCCTATCATCCCATAACGCGTTTAGCAGTGCATTGTGCCAATTTTTGTGATTTTCAACTACCGTTCTCTTGATGATTTTGATCAGGTTCTTGTTTGTCGATTCTGCCAATCCGTTGCCCTGGGGGTAATAGCTAGCATAATACTTCAACTTAATTCCTTTTTCCAAAGCGAACTCGCTCATCTCAAGAGAGGAAAAGTAAGAAGCATTATCGAATACTAAACAGTCAGGGATACCGAAACGAGTGATAATGTTCGAATTTAGAAAGGCAATTACCTAACTGGTGTTGACAGTTCTTAACGCATCGGCTTCAGACCATTGGGTAAAGTAATTTGTGGCTGTCACAAAAAAATTGTGCTGTTGCGAGGATGGAGGGTTGATTGGACCTATGATATCAAGGCCCCATTGCTGAAAAGGGGAATCTACTGAAACGGGCTGCAAAGGAAAGGCTAGTTTTTGTAACCACCCTGATGCTTTCTGACAAATGATACATTTATGACACAAGGCATGGGAATATCTAAAAAGCGTGGGCCAGTAATAACCGGCTCTTAAAATATTATGGGCAGTGGTATCACCACCAAAATGACCACCAACTTCTCCCGCATGCAACTCTAGCAAGACTTTTTCTGCTTCGTCTTTTTCAAGACAACGCATCAGTACGCTGTCAAAAATTTGACGAAATAGAACACCATTAACCAGATGAAAGGAGGCAGACTTTAATCTCAACGCTCTTCTTTTAGTGGGGTCCAGGTGACGGGGGGCTGACCCATGTTCAAGACATAATCTTATATCGTCATACCAAGGACTAACAGGGTTTTGCGCGCAACAGATTAGACTTTGATCGCGTTGTCCTAGGTTTGGCGTATCACTTTCTTCTTGCTGTCTTGTTGCTGAATCAACAACTAACTTGCATAACCCTTGGCCTCTCACTATCTGAGCTGGGGTGATTTCCAAGTCATACTCCTGTAAGGAGGTGACCCAGTTAGCTCTCTTTTCTCCTAGTTCCTTCTGCACTAACAGGTTCCTCACGACCGGGTAGGGGACAATGACTTTCGTCCTTGACTTCAAAAGATAGGACCGAAAGTGCTTAATTGCTTTGAAAACATCGTAGGCTTGCTGATCTACCACTGGGTAATTAAGTTCAGCGCTTTTGAAAGAAGAGCTCATAAAGGCAATGGGTACTTCGTTGTTCTCGACATTCTTTTGGGTTAAGACGGCGACATAGGAACGATCAGAAGCAAAAGTGTAGAGTGTAAAGTCTTGAGAAAAATATGGGCTCATGAGAGATGGAGCGTCTATTATTGCCTTCTTTATTTCATTAAAAGATTGATTTTCTAGGGTTCCCCAGTGATATTGGGCGTCTTTCTTAATCAAATTCTGTAAAGGCCTGACCATTTTGGAGAAACTGGGGACAAATCTTCTCACGAAGTTAATCTGGCCTAAGAAAGACTGCATAAACTTTTTGGATGTAGGAGGGGGGAGTTTCGCGATGACTTGAGTCCTTTCTGGGTCAATAATCATCCCTTCACTAGACACAATGAATCCTAAGAGTTTACCCTGTTCTACTGCAAAGATGGATTTTTTAGGATTCAAGGAGATGCCATATTTGCGACATCGTAGTAGGACGGTTCGTAAGTGAGCTAGATGATCGTTTTTGTTTTTAGAAAATATAGTCACATCATCTAAGTAAACTACGATGGACTGATTGATTAAGCCTTGGAAATAAATGTCCATTGCTCTCTGAAAAGTGGCACCGACATTAATCAATCCAAAGGGCATTTTACGATAAGCATAAGTGCCCCACGGGGGACGGAAGGTAGTTTTAAGTTGGTCTGGAAAAGACATCAGGACTTGGTTGTACCTCGAGAAACCATCCAGTAAGGATAACCTCTCAGAACCAGATACCTGTTGAAGGATCTGTTCCATGGGCGGGACATGATAGTTGTCTTTATCAGACGCTCTATTAAGGTTTCGAAAATCGACGCAGAGTCGAATTTCCCCACTTTTCTTCCGAACTGGGACAAGGTTAGAAACCCACTGAGTGTGTCCAACAGGAAAAATTATCTTAGCATTTAGGAGCTTATTCAATTCTTTTTGAACGGTCGGTTCGAGCTTGGGGTGAATTTTCCTTTGTTTTTGTTGAAAGGGTAAGGTTTGGGGCTTCATCGGGATGACGTGCTGTATGATGTTAGGGTCGAAAGTTTTAATGTCATCATACGTCCATGCAAAGACATCTTTGAATTCTTTGAACAATTTAATAAATGCGGCTTTTTCTTGTTGAGAACATCCCAACCCTAGATTAATGTACTGAGGAATTTCATTAGTTCCTAAGTTCACCTTTTCATAAGATAACGAGGAACTATTGGTTTTACAATTGACCGTCTTTTTAAATTTATCTTGAAAATCATAAAACTTCTCTAATCTGATTACAGATTTAGGGATCGAGTTTACCATATCTGATGAAGATTCAGGAGTTCTCAGATCTAGTATTACCGTGAAATCGCGCAAATTGTCGTCGTGCGTGTGTTCGTCTATCACTGCGCCTTGAAAAGTTTTTTCCATGTGCAGAAAGTTAATAATCTGCTGATCATCATCAAAGAATCTCCAATTAGTGATGTTGTCGGGGATGGATGGCCAAAAAAGTAGCTCAACGGAGAATGCGTCTGGGGACAATCCTTCTGCATGAAGAAGTTTAGAAGCTACATTAGCTAATAAATCTGCTTCAGAGTTATTCAATCTAGGGATAGAATTTATATTGAAAGCAGAAAATTTATTCATTAAATTCCATACCTCAGACTGGTAGCTTTTGAGATGCGGAGATAGACAATGGATAGAATCTCTTACCTGTCTAACCACTATTTCAGAGTCCCCAAAGACGGTTAAATTTTGAATGTTCATATCCGAAGATTTTCTGAGACCTTGCAATAAAGCTTCATATTCTGCAGTATTATTAGTACATTCAAATTCCAACCTACATGCCATCAATATTTTGTTACCTGCCGGATCGATAATGACGCAGCCTGCTCCAACTCCTTCTTTAGACTTTGACCCATCGAAATAAAGAGACCAAATTTGATTTGCATCGGGTACATGGGACCCTTGCGTGGAAGCTGTTGGCTGCATATATGCTACAATCTCGGACTGCTGTTCTGTATTGGTGATAGGTGAAGCCTCGACCATGAAATTACCGAAGAAGGTGTCCATCCCTTGTACTTCAAGTGAATCAATAGAAGGTGTATATGGTTCATTGGGATCGTTCAAATCTGTGACCGTGAACTTAAGGTAGCGCTCACGATTTACTTTGATTTTATTAGGCTTGCCGTTTTCTGGAAGCCATAGATGGGACCAATCTGTTGCGAAATAACCATGTAGCTGTTCCGACTAGTCCCTGCTTAAAAACAAACCATACACTTCTGGAATATCCACAACAATTATATCAATAACTTGATGAACCTTGGGGTTAGATGATAATATAATAAGCACATTCTTTAGTTCGCCTATAACTTTGACATTTGTCCGATCAAGTTGTATGATTTTTAAAGTAGATGGTTCAACTTCTGCGTTAATCTTCTGGCATACAGACCAAGGCATCACATTGGATGACACTCCTGAGTCTACCATACAATTGTGCATGTTTCTATTAAAGATCTCGAAAGTTAATAGGAATGGAGGTACATTTTTGAGAGTACTAAGAGTAGTAGCTTGTGGCTTTTTACTCGCAGTTTCTAAGGCTACTTTATCTACATTATTTACATTATTTACATTGCTTACAGGAAGGCTTCCTTTATCTTGAGAATCAATATTGTTTTTAGTGGAAGTCTTCTGGGGAGATTTGTTTTGCACAACCTTGTCACCATTAGAATTACCATTTTTGCCATGCTTTGAGATATTCTGTAACATTTTTTGTAGTAGAAATGGAAACTTCAATAACTCGTAAACATAAATGTTAGCTCTCAACTTTTTAAGATCTTCAACTACATCATAATCTAAGTTGGGGTTCACATTATTTTGTTTAGTCTCATCTAATTTAGGTTGCTTTGGAGGCGAAGTTGTAGTGTTTTCAGTAGAAGGTTTGTTTGCTATCTTACTCCTGGTATTATAAGGATGAACTGTCTCAAAGTTAGCTTGAAAGATGTTGTCTGAGAAGTGTCCGAAAATGTTTGGAGAAGACTCTTCTTCTTGGACTGTTTCTTTTTCAACTACCTCCTCAGGGATCTCGGGAGGCATCAAGTTATCTTGGGCTTCTAGAATTGTTTGAAGGGCACATTGCAAACTTTCTATATTAAGGCCTTCAGTGGTTGGGTTAGGTCGGTTGGTGGGAGAAGGCTTCCAGAACAAGGGTTTGTAAGGTCCTTTGCTCGAGGAAGCTTCTTCGGTCGACCTTTTCAAGTCTATAACTTGATTTGATAGTTTTTGAACAACTTTAGTTAAGTTTTCTAAATCAAAGATTTCGGGTTGTGTTTTACTTTGAATGGGTCTGGGGAGGATTTCGATCTTCTTTTTGGAAGAAGCACTAGTCTCAGTTTCGTTGCTAGTAGAGTCTTTAAGATTAAGTATGTATTTTTCAATCTGGCTGGCCTCCTCGAAGGCTTCTAACAATGTCACTTTCTTAGATCGTTTAACCCAGATAACTATGCTTTGATGCAAAGCTTTAGTGTAGTATGCTATTATAAGACTCTCGACAGGCATAGAATCCGCAGGGATTCGGTTTTTAAGTGTCAAGAATATTTGATTAAAGTCTTTAACTTTTTCTTTTGGGTTCATTCTTAAGCTAGAAAGGTCCATGACTAGGACTTCCAGAGGCTTACCTTCTCCGAACTTTTTCAAAAAGCATGACTAGAACTTTTCCCAAGACATGATGGTATGTGGTTGTTGGGCAAAGTACCATGTGGATGCATTACCCTCAAAAGTATATGGGAACAACCTACAGACAATGTCTTCATGTTCGACATTGTGGAGTCTTATGGCTAACATAAATTTTTTAATGTGATCTTCAACGATCTGTTTTGAGTCAGGGTCAAACTTGGGAAGCCATTTCTCCGGGTGTTTAGGTAAAGGATGCTGAGCTCCAGGTACAACTACGACATCCTGATCAGCCAGGGTCTAGCAGGGTTGTTCTGATTTGCCATTGGGGTAGTGGGTGTGGAAGACTGAGAAGGGGAATTGCCTTCGTTAGAGGAATCTCCTCTAGAAGAGGAAGGAGATGATGGAGGTGGTGAAGGAGGTATCCCAGATCCTCTTGCAGAAGGATTTGAGATTGGATCTGAAGGATTCACAGTGAGACTAGTGTCTCCTAATTGTTCTCTGATATAAGAGAAATCCAAAGGTTGGCCCCACGGACGGTTTGGTTGCCTCAAATGGGCTAAGGTACTATGTGTTTTTATAAGATATTGGCAGACAATCTCTTGTATGTCACCACCTGTAGCATTAGGGGTTGCTGGATCAACTGTGATCTATGGATCGTCGGTCGAAGTAGTTGCTGTTTGAAGGGGAATATTATCGTTTGAATGGCTTCTAGTCACTATAGGTGAGCGATTAGGTGGTGGAGGAGTCTTGCGACCGCCTCGTGCCATTAATTAAATTCAGGCCCTCCTTCTAGTGCCATTTGTTGATGGGCGAAATTGACCATCCGTCATCTGGAAGAGTGGAACCGGTCCAACGTTGTCTAATAACCCAAGCCGTTTGGTATGAACCACTCTGACGGGTTTAGCGGCTCTGTTAGCCGATCTAAGGTCCTAAGAAACAAAAATAAAAACTACTCTAAACTAAGTAATCTAACTAAAACTAACTATTAAACAAACTAAACTAATCTAACTAAAAAGAAATAAAACAAACTAATAAACTAAACTAACTATTCTATATACAATCTACTATCTAATACTATA
>CBVK0100302803.1:0-18930 GCA_900067695.1 Picea abies | reverse complement strand
TAGCAATAGGTAGTACCACTCAATCTACATTGAAGTATGAGGATGTAGTTTCATCCTTGTTATCTGAAGAGATGAGGCAGAAAATCATGGATAGTCATAGCACATATGCTTTATTTGTAAGAGGTCGTACCCAAGACATGAATCCTGGCAATCCTTTGGGGGGGAGATCTAAATCTATAGGTAGATCTAAGTCTCCAAGAAATTTTTTGAGGAAATGTTGGAAGTGTGGTAAAACAGGGCATTATAAGAAAGATTGAAAGTCTAAGAAGGTTGAAAAACCAAAGGGATCTGATAGTACCTCTTCCATAGAGGTGAAAACCTTCACTGAAGAAGGAGGTGATGTTTACCTGGCATCTACAGGTACACATGTAGATTGTGATCTATGGTTGATCGACTTAGGTGCATCATACCATATGACTCCTCACAGGGAATGTTTCTCTGAATATGAAAAATATGATGGTGGTGATGTATTCCTAGGAGATGAATCGACAACAAAAATCATGGGACGTGGAAGGGTTAAGTTGTTGCTAAAAGATGGAAGGATTATAACTCTCCCTGGGGTTCTGCACATTCCAAAACTAGCTAAGAGCTTAATATCTGTAAGCAATATGGAATATGTAGGAGTGGATATTGTATTTGGAAAGGGCACTTGCAAGATGGTACGAGGAGCAATGGTGTTGATCAGGAGAGTTTGGTGTGGATCTCTATACAAGTTGTTGGGAATCACTTATATTAATGGGTGTAACAGTCATGTTTTCCTTGAGCAGACAAATAAAGAAGACAAGACCAATAGTGTACCTGAAAAGAAGACCATGATGTGGAATCAAAGACTGGGGCATATTGGAGAAAAGGGCCTTCGAACACTACATGGTAAAGGAATGGTTGAAGGTATGTCTAATTGCAATCTGGATTTTGATTTTTGTGAACATTGCATATATGGTAAACAAAATTGAGTAAGATTCCCATCTGGTGTTACAAGAGCAAAGGGGATCTTAGAATTGATACACAATGATGTGTTTGGACCTGTGTCTATTCCACCACTAGGTAAGTCTGTGTATTATGTTTCATTCATAGCTGATTTCTCAAGGTACACATGGATTTATTTTCTTAGAAAGAAATCTGAGGTATTTGATAAATTTTTTGATAAATTTAAAGAGTTTAAGGCTCTGGTAGAAAATCAGACAGAGAATAAAATAAAGGTATTGAGAACAGATAATGGTGGAGAATTCTATGGAAATGAATTTGAAGAATTTTGTAAGAAGTGTGGTATAGCAAGGCAGAAGACTACTCCATACACTCCTCAGCAGAATGGAGTTGTAGAAAGGATGAATAGGACACTGATGGAAAAATAAAGGAGCATGCTCAACAGTTTAAGGTCTCTCTATTATCCGCTTAATTTGTTCTCCCATCTGCTCCATTTCTCTTTCAATATATTATGCATGTTCATACATTAAATATTTAACTGATGCAGCTTCATCTTCAATAATGGATGGATGCTCCTCCTTGTATATCCTCTTAGACTCTTCTTCCATGATTTGTAAAGCCTTTTCTACCTATTGTTGATGGGTCTCAATCAGCTCAAGCTGTTTTCCAGGCTATGTTGTGATTCTACCACTTTAGCAACTGTTAAAATTAATTTAACATTTTCCACTTGTATATCATTATACTGTTTCATTTTCAATTTGCATATTGTTTATATGTATATAGATTTGTTTATATATAACCAAAATAATTCTGTGTTTGTCTTGCAGGTTAGGTGGGGCTAGAGTTGGAGCTTGGATTTTCATCCAATTAAAGGGTTTTAGGGTTTCAATATAACCATTTTAGGGTTTTTATTTTTTAATTTAAGGGTTGGAACAATTCCACTCCTGAATTGTCCTTCTTACACGCGGGTAGGTGGGTAGGCCCTGGTCCAAGTTTTTAAACCAGGGCTCTGATACCATGTGTAAGGTCTCTGTCCCCACAGAGCCTTATAAAACACAAGCTAAAATAATGAATAAAAACAAATTATGTATATCCTGTACAATTTAATCATAACTTATAATCATCTATTATTCAGCATAAATTAGATTTATTAACAACATGTAAATAAGATTATGTAACAACCACATAACACCACATATTCATGAAAATAAATAAATAAACCTACCTTTGTCTAATGCTAAATCCCCAATCTCTGGTTGTCCTCTCTACTGCTTTGCCCAAACTCTGCCCAAAATTGAATCTTCCCTCGTGTAAGGTCTCTGTCCCGACAGAGCCTTATAAAACACAAGCTAAAATAATGGATAAAAACAAATTATGTATATCCTGTACAATTTAATCATAACTTATAATCATTTATTATTCAGCATAAATTAGATTTATTAACAGCATGTAAATAAGCCTACGTAACAACCAAATAAGACCACATATTCATGAAAATACATAAATAAACCTACCTCTATCTGATGCTAAATCCCCAATATTTGGTTGTCCTCTCTGCTACTTTGCCCAAACTCTACCCAAAACTGAATCTTTTCTCCCTGCTAGCTAGGAACAGAGCCTGTCTGGCTCCCTAGCTCCAGGATTCTGTGAGGATTCCTGGCCCTTGAGCCCAAAACTCCCAGCAACCTGGTGCACCCCTGTAACAGTCCACCCAAACTCTCCAAACCAAACCAGAAAATACCCAATAGAAAATATAGTCCTTCCCTCTCAATAATGCTTCCTCCTCCAAAATTTCATAATAATCTCTTCCGCGGGCCTCTGCCCCCTCATATCCTTCCCCATTCACTGCCTCCTCCTTCATTTAATGCCACCCACCTTATCCCTCCATTTACTACCTTATCCCTCCATTCAATACCCTATCCCCTGTCATATGTAAAGTTTTATAATAAATAAATTAAAGTTATTAAGCCTTTAATTCTTTACCCAAACCTTAAATGTGTTAATTAATCAATTAATTAATTAATCAACATATATTAAACAATTAATAAATAATTAATTAATTAATTATTATTATCAATAAATAATCGTTATTTAACTAATACACACTAGGACAGCTAATTATTTAAATAACTATACTGATAAACCCTATGCAACTATTTAACTAGGGTTGTTACATACACCCACTCTACAAGAAACTTCATCCTGAAGTTAAGGTATTTTATGATACAAGGGAAAAGAAACGTGGTTCACACATTCATAACAAATAACCATCATTATTAGTAAGTAAGCCAAGAAACTCATTCATACTAGTGTACATGCGGAAGAAATGCATGTGTAGCTAGTACATACAAGTCTCGTTCATGTACTAATAACAATAACTACCATCTCTATATTAATTTCCATATGCATCCAATCCATTCAACAAGACTATTCATTTTATAAAAGAAAGTAAACCAATCAAATGTTTGTGAAATCCTTTAATTTCAATTATCTAGCTCAACAATGTTATTTAGACAATAGTAGTTTAATTACATAATTATGAATATTCATATATATATGCATTTTCTTTTCAGAAGGAAAACAATAAGTTCCAACATAGGAAAAATCTCCACACACTCTCAACTATTTCTACTCATCCTTCCTCCCTAACTTACTTCCATCTTCCATTCCTATCCTTCCTCCGTTGGACTATCTTGGAGCATCAACTATATTGACCTAACTCCAAATAGAACTCATAAGCGGAAGTGTCACTATCTTGACCAAGCTTCCCTAGCGGGCAACTGACAGTCATCATCACACGTCTAGGGGAGTGTGAGCTAACATCGTCCTCCCATGACTTCAGGTTTCAGAGGATAAATGCCTCCACCCCTCCTAATCATGACTAGGGTCCACACCATACAATGGAATATACAGTGGCACCGTGTTGCTAGGAGTTTTGTCATCGTCTATTTAGTTTTGGGCAGTGTCACCACCTGGAATCCTGAACTGGTCCACATATCATAGCAATGCATCCAAACCAATATAATTTCACATACAAAGATTCATACCATAATGTTTATCGGCTAGTGGTCATGACATCCACTTTCATCATCATTATCCCTTGGCTATTTCATAGCCCATAACCTGCAGATTAGTCCGTAACACAAACTCATACATTTCTATGCATTTTCATCATGTAATTGCATACAATCATAATTTCAATTCGGTATCCACGTACCAACAACTTTAACATCAAAGTTTTCAAGTTAGAAATAGATCTCATAATATCCCATAATTCAATTAAGAACACCCATTCATAAAATTATCATTTACATAACAGATTGCATCATTTCCAACATCATTCAAATAGCATTTAAATCTTCATAGAATTCTCATTCACACAATATGTCAGATCATATCCATCATCATCAATAATATTTAAACATTCATAAAATTTACATTCACATAGTAGATCGCATCATATCCATCATCATCAATAACATTTAAACATTCATAAAATTTGCATTCTCACAATATATTGCATCATATCCATCATTATCCAAATACATTTAAACATTCATAAAGATTCATATGTCTTAAAAGTTCAAGTGTATCATTTAATAGTTTCACTTGTGAATAGAAAATAAAAGTGTGTAGGCCTCAGGTAATCCTGACCGTCTAAGTCAAAAGGTGGTGTTACATACACCCAACCTTCGAGAAACATATTCTCGAGGTGGCCAAAAAAGTGAGGGATAGTCTCTTCGTAGTGTCTTAGCATCTTCCCAAGTAGCAGATCATGGACTATACCTATTGCATTGGACCTTAACTTGGTCTACCAAACAGTTCTTGAGCTGTCAAACTCTACGGTCCAATATGCGTAATGGTTATACCGTGAGAGTTCCCACGTCCGATACCTCCATTTCCTTCCAATTTAGTTTATGTGATTCATCAGCAACATAATGACATAAAACAAATACATGAAAAACATTATGATTTTTATGCAAGTGGGGTGGTAGTACGAGACGATAGGCAACGGGTCCAATTTTCTCTTGGATTTTGAACGGTCCTATAAATCGAGGTGACAACTTTGCCCCCTTCCCGAACTGTATGGTACTCTTATTAGGCATGATATGAATGAAAACTTGATCTCCCACTTCATAACTTCGGTTGGTCCTGTGTCCATCCGCATAACTTTTCTGCCTATCCTGTGCTTCCTTTAGTCTCTGCCTAATTTGAATCACCTATTCCTCCATCTCTTGAATCAATTTTGGCCCAACTTTTACTCAGTCTTCTAATCTTTCCCAACTCAATGGTGTTCTGCATGGCCTTCCATACAAAGCTTTATAAGGTGGCATTCCGATGGAGCTATGAAAACTGTTATTGTAGGCAAACTCTACCAAAGGTAGGTACTTCTCCCAATGGGTTTGATTATCCATTACATACATCCTAAGCATGTCTTCCATGGCCTTATTTACTCTCTTGATTTTCCCATCTGTTTTGGGATGATAATTTGTTCTTAAGTTCAACTAAGTCCCCAACGCTGACTGCAAACTTGTCCAAAACCTAGAAGTGAATCTCGAGTCCCTATCTGAAATGATATTCTTAGTGTTACACATGATTTTGGTCATATTGGTAATATCTTAACAATGGTGTATTCAGGTTCCCAACAAGGACTTTTTGCCTGAGAAAAGTGGCCCTTGTCTCCTTCCAAAAACATATTTTTAAAGTGAGTTCACAGGCTACCTATAGCCTAGCGTGCGAGAATCCCTCATTCTCGCAGGCCACCTATAGTTAGGGTGCAAACTTCTCACATTTTTCTCCATACACAGGGTGCGAACTTGTTTTTAAGCTTGGAAAAGAGAAGAGGTCTCGAGGGTTCTTGAAGGGAATCTTCTAGAAAATGAGTTGGTATTCGTATGGTTGTCATTTTACTAACTTCTCAGATTTGATGGGATTATCCTCATCCATGTAACCATCTCTCCTTCTCCTATATATTGAAAGGTTTCTCATTGAAAAGGTTAAGCAAGATTGAATGAAGAATTGGTGAAAGAATTGTGTGGAGAACCCTCCTGTGACAGAAGCTTGGAGACTCTAGTTGGTCTATCAAGAGGAATTGGATCTTCTTCATGTAAGTACGGAGAAAGTGTGTGTGTTGGAACCAAGGGTCACTGAAAGGAAGCTTGTGAAATCAAGGCGACCAGGTTGTATCTTCTACTTTCAACTAATATGATACAACGACATGTCCCTTTTCCATAAAGTCACACTTACTTAATTGTGTAATTCCTTGATCATATGCATAAGTTGACGTTGAATACATTTTTTCTATATTCACTTTGGTTGGTTTATGTTGTCTTGGACTTGACCTCCCAAGAACACCGGAGAGAAGCAGGAGCAACAGAGACCTAAGGAAGCGATATAAAGGTATGTCACTTATTCCTCCCTATTAGCAGATTCAATGATTACAACTTAGGGAAAGATTCATGTCCTGTCCTGTTTTGTTCTAGATCTAGGTGGATCTAGGGAGATCTGTTAGTGTCCACACCTACCGATTAGTTAGATAACAAAATTGGCGACTCTAATGCGGATGCAACCCATTTTTTCGTTGTTTTTGATGTTTTTCCTTGGCCATTTTATCTTACCTTACCATTTTTTCATCTCTATCAATCTCTGAGTCTTGAGGAGACCCTGACAGACTCTCTGGGTCCAAAGGTTCCTTTAAAAATTTTGTCTTTTTTCCAAATTTTTCTTAGTTTCAACCATTCTCGCATTGAACCCTTATGTAGCCTACGAGAACCCCTAGAGTTCGCACCCTGCTTTTCAGTACAGTGCGAACCTCTCGCACTCTGCTTGTGACCAACCTGCGAGAATGCTTCATTCTCGCACTGTACACCACTACCTGCCTGCAAACCCATTTGCAAAATTTTGGGATTAAGTTTTCTTGTATGCTCAGATGCCCAGATTTGTATGTATGTCTGAAGAGAACTTCTTGGGCCACTGATTGATTGTTTCTTGACTTCGGATTTTGTGAATGATTAGTCTTCGGAAATCGAAAGCACTTCTTGTTCATTTTTTCTCAACTGTTATCTCTTGACCTTTTCTTAACAAGAATATAATATATGATACTGAAATCCGAGTGCTTGTTTGGTTGGGAGCCATTGATTGGTTTAAAAGTTGCAATTACTTGTCTTTCTCAATTGCTCATTACTTGAAAAATTGTTGCCTTCATGCATTTGAAAAGGCTAGTATTGTCTGGTTGTTATTTTTGTCTTCATTGAAAGATTGGTTTGGGTTCTTTGTATATTGATTTTCATTAGTTGCTGGCTTTTCTTAGTTCCACCACTATCGTGTGGTTTCTTTTGAAAATTTAAAAACAATTTTCTTTTTAAAAGAAATTTTTATTTCGAAAATATTGGCATTCAATTGTTGAAATGGAACAAATAGAGAATTGGCATTGTTCGTGATTTGTTCATATTGCATTTTAAAGAAGATTGTATATCGTAGTTCGAGATTATTCCAGAAAACTCCTCTTTCCCTCCTGTAAATAGGATTTATCGAACAAAAAATTGATATCTTTCATTCCTATCTATGCATTGTTGTGTCAGAGTCTCACACAACATCGGTTTCATCTCTGTCTCCTTTGAGTAACAACAACCTTTAATAATATTGCACAATTTTTAAAATTTAACTAGTAACTCTCTTCTAGGACTCTATTACACCAACACTAGCTAGGCTAGAGTTTTGGAATAGGCAGAGAGATACAATATCCAAAGCACAAAATACACAATAACATCCTATGGTAAGGAGTGTCAAATTCCATTTGCAACATTTTGTCCTAGGAAGCCCTTCTCACACAAGGGTCAAACTCGAGGTCGCATTGATATTGACAGAGTTACTCACCCTGCTTTGTTGATATCGGTGTAGAGATTGCACGTATTATGGGGGTCACTTGAAGGTATACCCACAATGATGAGTGGAAGCCTCTCGAGCTGATTTCAGGCTAGATACCCTGACCTTGCGTGTAGATCGGACTGTTGACTGTCCCCCCAAGATTTATTGTTGTTGGTGGTAACCTTAGTGGCCTATCTTCTTAGGGTCTTACACAAGCTGACTGTGAAGGGGAAAGTCTTCATGGTACCTGGAATCGACATTGGCCAAACTCACTCGGGCTCCTTGGAGGGTATACCCACGATTATGTGTGGGAGCTTGCACCAGGCTGTAAGTCCATTAAGCAGGTTGTCAATGCAACTTTTCCACCTTAGCCCAGCCCCTTCTTGTCTCATCATTGTGACATTGGATTTCATCACCAACTAGTGACTTTGGAATTAGAAGGTCTTGATTGCTTGGTTTTCTTCCCCAGATTTGTTTACTAGCGCATGTTGTTTGTTCACCCAAGTTGACCATAGAATTTTCTTCGTCATTTTTTTAACTCGTTCAAAATTGACCCTCCATGTCGTTCACGTAGAATGCAAGGATTACCCCTAGAAAATCTGGAAGGTTCTCAACCCTTGCCTGCCAAATCACCAGAGGGCTCTCCTCAACAGAGTGAAGTCCAAGACGTCACCACTCCACAAGTGGAAATAATTGACTCTCTAGAATGATGCTGAATTTCCAATTCTCGAGAGGACTTTCAACTTTATCCCGACTCTGAGAGACATATTATGCGAGTGAATTCTTCCAGAGATTTGGTTGTTTTGTCTTCTGGATCACCAACTGGACCTTTTCTAGGACCTGAGGGTCAAGATCCTTTTTGTACTACTGGAATTTTTAGATGGGATCTCTTTGGCTTAGGGGCAAGCATTGATATCACCATCTCACCTATGCTACCTAAAACATCGGATCCAGATGCAGTACCTTTTACTACTGCTTATTATTTTCCTAGTACAGAAGCTCTGCGAGTTGACCACATCTTGACTCTCCCTTTACAAATGGTCCATTACACAGATACTACAAGTCTTCACACTGGGATTACTACAGCAATCCAAGCCCCCATTGGCACACTGCTTTCACCCAGAGTCACCCCGACACTTCCACCCAGATACCGTGCGTTGAATGCCTCTATTCTTGTTCCTACGCAAATCACATCCAGAACTCTTGGTGGTCCCACTTCTTTAGGACACTCTCCTCCCAACTTCATTTCGACACTTCCTCCGCCCCCTTTCAGAGGACCTTTTCCATCCTTTATCAGAGGCACTAATCCTAGTGGCACCATTCCGTCATTCACACCAAATTACCACATTCATGTTGGTGGACAATTTCACCAAGGAGGCCCAACTCAACCCCCCCTTGGAGGGAAAATCCCAATTGGAACACAACCCCCGATTGGAACACAAACCCCGATTGGAGGAAAACCCCCACTGACCCCACCCTATGGACAAAACATACCTCCATCCTTGGCCCAATATTGGAACCATGTGATACAACATAACCCTCAATCGACTGGGGGGCAACAACCTCAAGCTACATTCATTATACCCCTTATTATAGGCCAACCATATCCAAGTATGTATAATCCTATTTGGGGCTCGAATGCTCCACCCCACGCCCCCATTCAAGGGTACAACCCTATGAGTTACTTGCCTCCACAACAACCACCGAATTTGCCTAGATCATCGCATTATATGCAGACTGCTTATGGTCCCATTGGCTTACCAATGGGACTCCCTCCCCAAAGCCACCAGTACCTGCATGTGAATAGACAGTTACCTTTCTTAGCCACCCTGGACCTCCCGGATCTGTCAAGGATTTTAAATGATTTGATCTGTCACTCTCCCCAATGGCCTGCTATATCGACCAAACTACCATCTGACATCCCTAAATTTGATGGCAAAGCGGGAGAGGACCCGAACAATCACGTCATAACTTTTCACCTTTGGTGCTCATCCAACCCCTTGATGGATGACTCTATTCATTTACGCCTTTTTCAAAGAACTCTCACGGGTTTTTCCGCAAAGTGGTACATAGAATTACCACAAGGTTTCTTCGCTAACTTCAACACCCTCACTATGGCTTTCCTCACCCACTACCAGTTACCTATCCGCTATGAAATAGGGACCGAGATTTTGAGTTCTTTCAAACAAACCAAAGCCACTCATATCTCCGATCACATTCATGAATGGTGACGGAGACGACGTCTCATCAAAATCAAACTTTCTGATCAGTTGCTGGCAGAATGGTTCACAAAATAATTTGTGAACGACATCAGTTGTGACATTGTCATGGGTGGAGTTGTCACAGAAGAACAAGTCATTAGTCATGCTCAATACCTTGACCTCATTTACTCACAAATGGGTACTCTTTACGACTTACTCCCTGATGCACCTTGTCCTTCTACTTCCACCACTTCAACTACTCCTCCTGCTTCTCATGCTGTTGACGGTGTGATTGGCACTTTCCATGCCCAACCGCATTCCGTCCAAACCTATAGCAATAACCCCAAACCCATTTCTTCTAATGTTCAAAATGCTCCGTCTCCTACCCCTCCCACCGGCAAGACTTCTGAGGTAAATTTTGTTCAATCTACCCCTGCCAGTAAAAACAAATCTAGAAAGGGAAAGGGTAAGAATAAGGAGGAAAAAAATAATTCACAAACAGAGAGAACCAAACCACCACCTGTTGACGATAGGGATAAGCGCAAACCCCGATACCCTTGTCTTATCTGTGGTGATGATCACTACACTAAGGATTGTCCACGACGAGTTGAGGTTACTAAGTTCCTTCAAGGGACCACAAAACCACCCACTCCAACCGTATTGTCACAACCCTTCCCTTCTCAACAACAAGCCCAATTGGTCATTCACGACCAACCCTCCCCATCCAATACATCCTATGTCTTAATGTGTATAGGTGATTCAAAGAAAAATGACATCACACTTACCACTCAAGCCAAATATTATTCCTCCTATAAAAAGAAGGTTGATGATATACCTCCTTCATTGGTCCAACCATCTCCCACGACTCCACCTACCAACGGTCCTCTTCATATCGAACGACCGAACCTTGAGACAGTCCTTCACCCTCCTCCAAAGGGCGTCGTTCATAAATCTCCTTTCAATCGTCATGCCCATGATGCCCAGAACTACAGTATTGTTGAAGATCTGGCCCAAGCACCATCCACGATGTCAGCCCTCGAAGTCCTTCAAAGTTGTCCTATAAAACAGAAGGTACTGTTGAAGGCTATTAGTGGAATCGACCCTACGGATACGAATTTAATAATTTTTGACTTGGAAGATCACATTCCAAGGTTTCCCCTTCAACTCACATTCCAAATACAAGTGATTGTCTCCGACAAAAACATTTGTAGAACCATTATCGACGAGGGTGCCTCGACGTGTGTCATGTCTATTACCTACTGGAAATCCATCAGCTCTCCCTCTTTGACTAAATCCCATAACACACTCAAAGCCTTTAATGGCTCCAGTTTCAAGCCTTACGGTGTCCTCTCTTCACTTCCAATTACGTTAGAAGGAAAAACGGTCCAAGTTGAAGTGGAATTCTTTGACGCTCCTCTCGATTACAACCTCCTACTTGGTTGTAGCTGGATTGATTAAATGTGCGCAGTTGTTTCAACTCTTTTTCATGTTGTACGTTTCCCACATCAAGGAAAGGTAATTATCGTCGACCAATTAACCTTCTTTAACTTAGATTCATGTACTGGCAACGTACTGTTTATTGCCAAAACCCCCCTGGATACGAGAACATCGGTGTGGGTCTTCTCAAAGACTCCTCGTTAATGGGTACCTTCCCCATCCCACCACTCGATGTTCCACACCCATCTGTCGCTTTAATCAACATGATCTCCACCTCAATTCATGAAACCCCTGTGTCTCACGACCCATGGATGGTACCTGACCCTATCAATCATCTTCATTACGGTGATGAAATGTCTTTGAGTCCAGTTGAATCCACCTATCAGGCCATTCAATCAACAACTCCTCCTACCCCCTCTCTTGGTGATTTATCTCCAGATCCTTTCCATGTCATTTTTCCCATGGACGAGATGATTATATCTGTCATGGAAGACACCCCTTGGGACGATGGACATCACCATTCCATCCTCTTCCTTGAACAACACACCATCTAGAGCTACTAATGGATCTTGACCCCCTTGACCATTGTCTTCATTTCCACTATTCCCGAGTCCACACACGATGTGTTTTCCGAAGGGAACTTAAGCAATATCTCACCCACCATTCCCCTCGACATATCCATAAAACCTGGAATTGTCGAAAATGTGCATATCAGAGCTTCATGTTCCCTTAACGAAATCGTCACCTACAAGTCACTTTTCAAAGAATTTCATGACATCTTCGCCTGGAGCTATGAAGAAATGTCGGGTATTGACCCCGACATTGTGATACATGAGATTAAGACATACCCAGATGCTAAACCCGTCTGACAACGCCTTCATCCAGTCCACCCACATAAAGCGGCCACTATGAAGCTTGAAGTTGAGAAACTTCTCAAAGCCAACTTTATTTACCTAGTGGCTCTCACTGACTGGGTTTCCAATCTTGTCCTGATCGATAAGAAACAAGGCACAATCCGCGTGTGCATTGATTATAGGGATATTAACAAAGCATGTCCTAAAGACAACTTTCCTACCCCCTTCATCGACTAGATTGTCGATGATTGTGCCGAAAGTGAAATCCTATCTCTGATGAATGGTTTCTCTGGATATAATAAAATCAATATTATTCCCGAGGACCAACACAAAACTGCTTTTATTTGTCCTTGGGGCACTTTTGCCTATCAAAAATTTCCTTTCGGTCTAAAAAACATTGGTGCAACTTTTCAGCATGCTATGTCTTATGCCTTCCATGATATCAAGCACATCGTGCAGCCATATCTCGATGACTTACCCGCTCATTCCATGCATCGTGTCGATCATCCAATACACCTCCACGACATTTTCCTCCGATGTCGGTTTTACCATATAATCTTGAATCCTCACAAATGCGTTTTCTGTGTAGAATCCAGCCGACTTCTAGGCTTTATTGTTTCACATCAAGGGATGAGGGTAGATCCTTTAAAGGTCGAGGTGATTCTCAATCTCCCTCCTCCTTCTTTACTTTGCTAGTTACAAAGTTTGCAAGGGTAAGAAAACTTTCTTCGTCATTTCATCCTGAACTATGCTGAGCTAACTCTTGGATTTACGCGACTACTCAAAAAGGGGTCTGAGTTCATATGGGATACCATCGCCAACAAAGCCTTTGAAGCTTTGAAACTATCCTTGACACGTACTCCGTTCCTCTTCCCACTGGATTATAGCTGTGATTATTTCCTCTACCTCGCAGCCTCGAATTACACCATCGCTATGGTCCTCGTCCAGGAGGATGATTCTCATGACAAACATGTCATCTATTACTTGAGTCAAAGTCTAACGCCTACCGAAACCAAGTATTTACATGTTGAAAAGCTAGCCTTGGCAGTCGTCCAAGCAGTCCAATGTTTCTAGCACTATATCCTCTCTCGCAAGACTATGGTAATCTCTAACTGCAACCATATGCAACACATTATCACCCATCAACTGCTAGGGGGAAAATAATCCAAGTGGATCGTGATACTCCAAGAGTTTGACTTAGAACTCGAACATGCTAAGTCCAAGAAATCCTTAGTGTTTTCCAAGTTTATATGCGACTTTCCCTACTCTGAGACGGAAAATGTAGCAACCTATTCATTACATGATGAATCCCTTTTCCTAATTAGTTCTGATGATCTTTGGTACGGAGATATCATCATATATCTCCAAAACCAGACTTTCCGGCCAAATTTGTCCAGTATTGATCGGCGTCGAATACGCTATCAAGCCCGTCAGTGTATTATCCTAGGTGATACTCTTTATCATCGTGGAATTGACTCAGTTTTTCGACTCTGCCTCACATTCGACGAAGTCGAGAAATCCTTAAATGACTACCATTCTGGAGCCTGTGGTGGTCATATGTCTGGGTATGCTACTGCCCAGAAGATCCTATGAGCAGGGTATTTTTGGCCTTCTTTATTTAAAGATTGTATAATTGTCATCCAAAAATGCCACGCTTTCCATACCTACAACCATAAAATACGATCACATACTACTCCTCTTCACCTTGTGGTCTCCGTTGGTCCTTCTGTGAAATGGGGTATCGATTTCATGACATGTCACCCCCACTCGGTCGGGGGGCATGGATACATTATTGTAGCCATAGATTATTTTACGAAATGGGCCAAGGCGATGCCGACATTTCACAATACCAGAAAGACCGCATCTTTATTCATATTCAATCACATCATAGCTCATTTTGGTGTTCCTCAAGCTATCGTCACTGATCACGGTAGTCACTTTAGAAATTTCATGATGTCCGAACTTACTAAAAAGTTGGGTCTTCACCATGAAAACTCAACACCCTATTACCCACAAGCCAACAGCCAAGTCAAAGCAATTAACAAAGTCCTCATTACCATGCTTCGACGAATGATAGGGATTCACAAAACAAGTTGGCACACGATGTTATTTTTAGTGTTGTGGGTTACCGAACATCTGTTAAGTCTGCTACTGGATTTACACCATTCTGGTTAGTCTATGGTGAGATAACCTCCCTAAAACTAGTCGTTGAACTCCTCCCAAACACTTTGGTCGAAGAAGAACGTCTATTGTATCTCATGCGATTAGAAAAAACTCGTCGCGACGCCACCCTAGTCATAGAAACCCAGAAGAAACACGTCAAATCCCAATACAACAAACATGTCAAGCCTCATGTTTTCTCCAAAGGTGATCTGGTTCTCCTTTACGAACAAGATTGGGATGTGCTACGGGATGAAAAGTTTGAAGCTATGTGGCGAGGTCCTTATATTGTTAGACGAGTTTTGGAGAAAGGAGCTTACAATTTAGTAGATTATGATGATATCCCTTTGAGTGAACCCAGAAATGGGTTGTACTTAAAGAAGCACTATGCCTAAGATCACCTGTGCATGAGTACTTGTATTTTATTGTATCATACTTCTTGTGTGTTACTGTAGTATGATTTTTTATTATCTGGTCTCTTCCCTTATGTTACGTTGTGTTTGGTTTCCAGATGTCGGAGTCTTCGCTACCCCACATTGGCTTCGTTGATGGTGCTAGCCGTAGTACTCAGAACCTTGCTTTTGCTGCTTGGGAAATTTATGCCCCTACAAATGAATTTATCACTCCATGAGGTGTGTGTCTCGGCCGTGTGACCAACAATATTGTAGAGTATAGAGTCCTTATCAAATTGTTGATTGATGCTATTTCACTCGTTATACGTCACTTGGTCATACAAATCGATTCACCACTAGTAGTACTACAGTTAAGTAATGTCTATGCTATTCGAAGTCCTACTTTATTATGGGTATATTTACGAATTCTCCTCTTGGAATGTTATTTTGATTATGTTGAGTATTAGCATATTCCTAGATGTCTAAATACATTAACTGATGCATTATCTAATTATGTATTAAACAAACATTTGGGCAATTTATAAAATAATCACATCACATGTATCACACAACACAAGATAAGCCGGTAGAAGCCATATATATGTTTATAACAATCAAAAGTTTTTACAAAATTTTTTTTTCCAAGGACCAAAATTTCAAAACCTGAAGCTCATAGCTTCTACAAAGTAGCATCATGGGTGACGCTCAAAATAACACATGACTGCCTAGGCCACCCTATGAAGTAGTTGGCTAATAGACTCTGACACCCCCATAGTGTGGCATTGATAACGCTAAGGGACCTCCCCGATAGTCGTGTCTGAAATGTCAACAATCAACCCCTCCAAGATTTTCTCCACTGCTTCATAGTCTTCAACATCCCATCATGCTACTGGAGTCACCTCTCCTCGCCGTTGAATAGGAGAAGTCCCTGGTGGTCTATATGGCCCCACATCTATGCCATCAAAAGGAGATTTTTTGATTAGTCCTTAGACAAACATAAAAAATATTTTATATGATAAAAATTACAAAAACATTTAAAAGAAAAAAATGTGTACTTCTTACCAAGGTCACCCCACTGAGCATCCTCAGGTAGGGATAAATCTAGATCCCCTCGGAAGTCCAATTCGGCATAAGCATAGTCATCAACCATCAGCATATGTGGCTGCAACCAGTCGAAGAATGAATCATTGTGTTTGATGATAGGCCCAGCTACATGTCGGGCCATGAGGTTGCACCACCTCAACATCCTCGGATCTTGTGGGACCGATAAACCCCACTCAACCTGTAATATCAGTAATGGAACCCTCTCAAGAAAGAAGGACACCAAAAGTGATCCATACCCAAACTACTTCAGGTCACCTTTCCTGCATTTTGTCAATTATTTCTTCATATTGCGGAGAACTGCATCTGACCAATTGAAGACTTGTGGCTCTGTACACTCTATGGTGTATTGGAAAGTAGCTCTAGAGTTCCATGTGTGAATTTGTGCTCCCAGCCATGCATTCTATGGTGAACAAGATGGTTCATAGGGTCAAATCTTGTACCCCCCAGATAGACACCTTGCCTTTGCTTCTTTCTGCCTCTTGAATGTAGTACTGGCAACAATACTCACTCATAGGGAGTCTGCCACCTCGACTACTAGTCAAGCTAGCGTGGTACCCACGCCGTGATAACCCTGTTAGAAAATATATATCCTCGATATCTAGGGTCAAAGTGTGGACTCCCACATGAAACAACTACTGGTCCACATCCCACATATGAACCAGGTACTCTAACAATCTGATTTGGGCCCTCATGCCCAGAATCTAGAAGAATTTCAAAAGTCCACAGTCTCGAAGGGTAGAAATGGTACCCAAGTCATTCCCAGCAATAACATCATCTTCCCCATACTCTCTTTCGTGCCACTCCAACATCATGACGGTCAAATTCCTGCACAAGAACCATAAGAAGGGAGTCATCAACTCATTTCAAACCTTGGCATATTTTTCATTAAGCAAAAATCAAAGTAAATTTTCATTTTGCGGCCCTCCCAGGTGCCCCTTTAGCATAGTGCGAGGTTCTCACAAGTGCCTTTGAGGCTGCATGTGAGAATCATGCATTCTTGCAGGACCCGTATGGCTAGCCTGGGAGAATGCCCGGGTGCAAGTTTTAGCCCTAAAACAAACTCAAAACCTTGAAATTTGCCAATGAAAATGAAAACTAAACCATGGAAAAGATGAGGGATAAAGAGCCTACCTCATTGACGAAGACGGTTCGCCAAATGGTTGCCTGTGCTTCCCGCAATCAAGCGATGAAATTTGAGGTAAAAAGAGTTGTTTTGGGCAAAGTTCTTGGCAAAATCACAATGAATATGGTAAAAGCCCTTTTACCCACTTATATTTACTTTTTACCATTTTTGTGGATTTTTATATTATTTTATTCATTAAACCTAATGCCTAATAGCCCTATGAGTGTGACTTTTTGCAGATATAATGACTTTGAAGTCCACACGAAAGAGTACGGATGTTTTTTCATTTTTCATTGCATGTACGACTGATTTTTATAGTTTTTAGAAAAACTTCGAGCTCAGTCTTCATTCGTTCTCACACTCAAAAATACATGAGAACGCAACCGAGTATACTTTTCTCGTATTTTCATACTCATCATGGTAACATAAAAATGACGAACCCAAAGCAGTATCCTTTAATCTCTTTTCACGCTCCATAAAACCGAAAAGATTGTCGAGTGACCTTGTTCTGTTCACGCTCATAAAAGTATCTGAACAAAACGTTTGATGGGCGATAGTTTATCTCTTTTTCGGTCCTGTCGAACTATTTTATGTAAAAGGAACTAGGAGAGTTCTCTTTAATTGTTTTTCAGACTCTCAAAACATGAAAAACCCTCATGTTTTCTATCTTTGGACTCATTAAACAAACATCAAAAGAACTGTAATGGGACCAAACCACTCCTTCCTAGGGTTCATTAAACATACTCCGAGGGACTCGTCTGGAGGATGAGCTTACATCAACATGTTATTTTTTCAAAATCCCACCCAGTTTCAGTCTCACTGAATTTACTACCAAATTTAAATGCCAAACTCAGTTTCAGCACTGTTTCATCATATGCTACAGCGGTGTTTCAGCATCTGCTCACAGTGGTGTTTCAGCATCAGCATATGCTACAGTCGTGTTTCAGCATCTACTACAGCAGTGTTTCAGCATCTACTACAGCAGTGTTTCAGCATCTACTATAGCAGTGTTTCAGCATCTATTACAGCAGTGTTTCAGCATATACTCAGCACTGTGTTTCAGCTTATGCTACAGCCTGGTGTTTTAGCATAAGCTACAACGGTGTTTCAACATCTAAAAAACTTAACAGAAAATAAATTTCTGAACTGAAAATAAATTTCAGAACTGAAACATGAGGATAATGAACATCATTTTCAATGCAGAAATTAAATATCAGCAATATGCAAAACTCAGAAAATATTAGACACAAATATTTTCGGTCTAACTTCGACCCTGGAAAAACCCACAAGGGGAAAACCAGTTAGAGAGGGATTTGTATTATTTATGAGCTTCTGAGAAATTCTTTTACAGCATTTTCATCTTCAGATATTTACACAAACTTATCTGGACATTCCTGTAGCTTTGCTTCTCAATTTCTGAACCATAAATTCGTACAACTGTACGGCAAGTTATGCTGGACGGACTGTCACGAAATTCGTGCCAAAACTCTGCTAAGATTCAATTTCTGTTCCACTCCATGCTATTCGGCAACCTTGGAATGCATGCCAATTCTCCCAAAAATTTGCTGCTGCTGTCTCTTTTCTCCAGCTTGACCTCTCTCTTGCTCTTTCTTGTTCTCTCAACAAGAATGCTTCAGCTCCTCTCTTGTTCTCTCAACAAGATTGCTGTTGCATCTTCTTCTTCTTGGCATCTCACCAAAAAGTCTCTTGGCCTCTCACCAAGATTTCTTTCACTCCTTTGTTACCCAAGAATGGGTGTGCCCATTTGCCTTAATCAACTTCATGAGGGAAGGTGAGGAGTTTTCTAATCTAACAGCTGAGATTAGATTAGATGGGTGGCTGAGATTTGGTGTCTCTTCACTCACCCT
>CBVK0100302802.1:0-21140 GCA_900067695.1 Picea abies | reverse complement strand
GTCTCGGCGTTCCTGCTGAACCGCTCTTCCGATCTCACCATAGCCCAACAATGGCCGCCTTCAAGTACAACATGACTGGTGCTCTCCCTAGAAGTCCCTCTTCTCTTGCTATCCCAAAATCTGCATGTAAAAAATGTCTCTATTCTCTATACGAATTTCCCTTCTTCTCCCCTGCTTGCTTGATTATCACTCTTCCCCAAGTTGATTGTACTCATGCCCATGCTCTTTGATAACTATTGGATGTGACTCCTCAAACCCCCCCTCTTACACGAGTTTAAATGATTGGCTTCGCATACACTCAATCAACGAATACAAGGTCTACATAATCATAATAATTTTGGGAATGTGGGTTGGATTAATACCCATGAATACGTTTCCCTCGTGCCCCTATCTCTTGTGGAATCATGCCCCCTACATTGTTATTCATCTCTTTCATATCGTGACCAACGATTATTACTTTTATTAATTATTTCAATCTTCATAATATGTAATTCGCCCCCTGACCACATTAAATCAATACGAGTTCTTCACCCCAACACATTGACTCACCATCCTAACTCACATTTATACAATTACATTATAATTCAAGGGAATTAAAACTAGGGATGTTACAATCCCCTCCCCTTTATTTTTTCACTGTCTTCAATGCAAAACACCCTACACGTGTAATTTCATTTTACAATTCTTGTTCCCTAACCATTAATCAACAATTAGGCTCTTTGGCCCCAAATCACATAGGCATTCTAGCCTAAACAAAATTACATAGGAACTCCAACACCAATACCACAAATACATAGGTGCTATAACCCCTAAAAATCATAAATACAAATACGCTCTATCTCGAAAACATAAATACAAAGGAACCCTGACACGAAACATATACATAAGACATTGACATTCTCAGGTACAACTATCTTGATTTCCACTAGCTCTCTTCCTCTTGACCTTCCCAACCCAAGGAATGTACCATTCGTTTATTAGGGTTAACCCAAGGAATGTACCATTTTTTTATCAGAGTTGAATCAAGAAATGTGCCCCCTTTACAATCCTTAGTTCATCATGCTTCACCATTCATTTATCAGGGTCTCTCTAGCATAAGTAACTAGGAATGTCACTACTGGGATCTTAGAGGATTCATTTCTAGGAAGAAATACCAGGAAATAACTAGTAACAATCCTTGTTGCTATAGTGCAACTCATATATTAGTTCACTCTTCAGTCCTAAAAATTTGGTTCTTTGATAGTGAAACTCACACTAGAGTTCGCTCTTCAGGCCTAATAACCTGGTTTTTCTATTGTACTCACCCTCTAGGCTTAGGCATCCCTTTCCCTGATATATAGTTCCTCAAGCGAACCATCATTTTCCAAGGTGTTCTCATGAGACAAATTCCAACTTGCTGCTAGACTTCCACTAGCCATCTACAACCAGTGGAAATCATTCCATCTGCATCAAATGCATATTGTCAATATGAGACATCATCATATAATTATAAAATTTCAGATCTTTTTTACACAGGAAAACAAAATTTCCCAAACATAAGTTTTCTACTCATAGTTTTTCAATTCTTGAAATAGTAGATATCAATGTTCTTTATGGGATTACATCCCTCCCATATCTAAGACTATTTCCCATGCAATTTTCTCAATTTCCATGTAGCCAAACAAATTGTTATTATATCATCACAATTTTCAATTATTAATTTCTCAAATCTCTTTATATAGGAACATAAATATTCTCATGCATGAGATTTCTTCTCATTATGTTTGCCTCTTACAATAGTAGACATTAGTATTCCTTATGTTATTTCATCATTGCCATATCCAAGACTACTCTACCTGCAATTTCCTCAATTTTCTTGCAGCCAAACAACTTGTTTGTATTTCACGCACAAGATTTTCATTCAGTCCATGAAGTGATTTTCAAAATTATATTAATCCAAAAATTCCATCACTTCCAACTACTATTCATATTAAAAATTAAACTCAACCTTTAATCATATTATCTAGAATGAAACCATCATTCATTGTACATGCATTATCAACACACCAATATTTTCATAATGCAATGAAACTTTACTCATAATAAAACCAGTGTTCCAATAATCATGGCCACATCTACACAATGCACAATTGCGTTGACTATGGAATGCCATATGTTCATGTCATGTATTCCACCATGTGAATTGGAAGGTATGGACCACGCCTCAATATATCACTCAAACTCTTCCCCAAAACCCATCCAATCATTTGGATACCTTCCTCTCCAACACATACACAACATTGATAACATCATTTCTTAGTGTTATTCAGCATAAGAAAAAAAGGTTACAATTCAAGCCTCGATTATATAGGGGAAACCATTATACACTTGGATGACACTATAAACTTTCCATATCCAATCACATCATGGCCTTGCACATGACCATCTCTAATGGAATTCATTTCTATAATAGGACTAATGTATCGTGACTTAAATTGGTTATGATATTATAACTAGCATAACACAATATGCAATTAAATTTCCCATACATGCATTCAAGAAACAAAGAATATTTCCATCATAACTGAGAGAATTATTACTTCAACTACCTTCAACATTTATACATCATAATAACCCCAAATGCATAACTGCATGGTTGTCATCAATTTACATGATACTACCTGATCAACTGGTACTTTGTAGAATCTCACAAACTCCCTTCACCAACCTATTGATCACCATTCCTACCATCCTCGTTTGTCTTCATATTAATGGATACCATAAGAAACAATACCATCATCCTATAATCATTTTTCCTAGATATACAATCCATCATTAGTTTTATTCAAATATCATAGGATCATTATTTCATATATATATATATATATATATATATATATATATAACACTCTTATTCTATACACATTTATGCTACCAGTATGTTCAGGCATGTCCACATGCACAAACACACATCAATGTGGATGAAGAATTTGATCTTTCATGCCTATTTCATGCACATGCATTCTAACTTTATTGTATGCATCATGCATCAATTCTATCATGCACTGCAATGCATAACTATTTCATATTTAACTCATTATCTATTTTTCTTGTTGTATATGGTTGTCCTTGAATTTATGTAGAACCTTATTTCCTTGTGCACTACTATTCTTCTCAATTGTGCACCGTTGGCCCTTATTTTGAACCTTCCATCCAAGCCCCATTTGGCCTTTCTACATTTCCAACCACTAGATCCACTAAAGCTACAATCTCACAACTGCTTCCTTTATGCATAGAAAACCTATCCCAATATATTTTAGCTATAATTCTCAATATTCATAGTGTTGTAACATGTGCTACTCTAGCTTAACGTTAACACTACAACCTAATTAATTATTCCCCATTTTCTTGACCAAACCAATTTTGAAATATCATTATCATTGATTGACACTTCAACATTCTGAAATATTCTTTTATGTCATCTTTCTAATACTCTTTTTCATCCATGGATTTGCTCAATTTTAAATATCTCTCTTCACTTCATTGAGTAATTCATTGTGAAGAATTGTTTGGGCATTCAATACTACTCTACTCTAAATGGAAAGGCTACATCCTCCATTTGCACTTGTGCCATGATTTGGTTCCACACTTTGATAATAGAGGAACCTTTATTTATTTTGGTTCCTTTTAGACAAAAGGTAATATATCATATCTAGCAATCCCTTCATCATACACTCCTATACTTACTCATAGATATGACTCATCCACTCCATGATTCACACCTTATCTCATGACATTCCCTTTTCCTTCTCTTGCAACAAGAATGTATCACTCACTATATTTCCTCCTTCAAGGCTACGTAGTCCTCCTTAACTCATGCATGCAATAACACTCTTCACGTACTGGCTTCATGCTTTATGTGAGAAGTTGTATTGATTTTTCATTTGCAAGCCATTCAGATTCTATAGCATTTGAGTACTAATATTATCTTTCTCTTCCTTAGAACCTTGTCAACCTTTCATCACCTGCCCTATATCCATGCACTTACCTTTGACACTCCTTGATGATTCAACTAACTGCATAAGTTTGACCTATTTCCCTGTACTAAGGACCCTAGAATTAATCTATAAAAGACCCACACAATGCTCAATTTTGGAATCTTATCCTCTTTCTACAAATCTCTTTCACACAACACTCTCTACAAAGTGATCTTCTTCTTATTTACAATGCCCTATTAATAACATCAACCTCTCTTTATTTGTCAAAATATTGCACTTCAAGTGTGCCTGTAGGATTATGCATAGGAACTATCCTTAGCATTTACACTCTTCTTTATACAACAATTGCCTATGGAACTCAGCTCTATTAGCTGGAAATGTTTCTCCAAACTTGGAAAAATCCTTACATCAAGTAGTTACATGGTTCATGGAATCCAATTCTACTTTCTCTTGCAACATTATGGACAAATAAATGCTCCCCTAAAGAACTTAGATCTTTTGACCCTTTTTCCTCTAGATTACCTTTCCAATGTCCATACTCATGCTTCAATATGATTTATGAGAAAAAAATTATGGCTTCCTAAAATTCCCATTCTTCTTAATGGTGCCCTTCAATTCCACCATAAACCTTCCTTTTGATTCCTTGATAATTATTTGGATAAAAACTAAATTATAAGTGGATATATGAATTATCATATCCAATATTTTTCCAATTACTACTTTCTTGCTCAATTCTAAGCTCTAAGAATAAAGTTATAAGCAATTGAATATTTCCCATTTAACCCTTTTGTGTACCTTTCTCCCTGGTGCAAATAAACTTAAACACCAACTTTTTCCACTTTCAAAGGAAAATCTATTGAGAACCAATAAATTGTTTTCTACATGATATAGATAATACTACCAACACTTAACTCACATAACCTTTCATATTGTCAAAATAATTCTCCAGTAAACAACTGTAGCATTCTAGAAATGACAACTTTACCCCTTTGCACTTTCTCCTGACTTAGTAGTATTAGCCATGTTCAGAGATCCCTACACCGATTCCTTTCATATTTTGATAGAATCTCAATTATGTATGTCCATGACTATCGTCTGAAAGATCTGTCATAATTTCACCCTTAACCGGGCTCTTGACTATTAGTTATGGCCCATATAAGTTTTTGATTGTTTTACATTTTTATCCTTGTATGCTACAAGTGTCATCTTTCTTTTCCTGCGCATTTTTGAATACATATATTCCAAATATGGATCTGAAATTGTATTCTATGGTTCATAATATTTCTATATACTTCTCATGTGCCTCAAACAGACTTATGAGAACAGAGTTTTTCCATCTGGAAGTAAATTGGTGCCAAAAGTTTTACCTTGATTGTTTCAACTATAACTTTCTCATATGAGCTTCATTTTCAAAAAATATTAGCTCGTTGGAAATCTCTCCTCAAAATATTTTATTTAAGTTGTAGCTATAATATGTGGTGCCTACAAAACTTACAATATCGAAAATTAGAATTGTTAAAAATGTTTTTTAGGGCCTCAAAATAGATTTGCAAGTTTATGACGTTTAAAACCCAAAAAAAAAATTCGTAGAAATTTAATTGTTTTACTGTCACAAAATTTCTTTAAATATGAACCATCAATATCAAAATTAATTGGGATATCAATCGTTGATCTAACTCCATCGACCATCTACCATCGACATTCTCCTTTGGGAGCACACAACATTTTCCAAAAAATACTGACTCAAGTTTTGATCATCAACCCATTCATTTAACAAGTGTTTCACAATGCCACACTAAACCAACCAACCCCACCATTGGTTGTTATCCGTTAGTGATTTTCATCGGTGAATTAAACTCCTCACCAATTTGGTCGACGTCCGACCATATACCCATTGGTCGTTGGTTATTTCTCTTGGGAACCAATTGTAACACATCACTAAACCTACCTACGTGACCGTTGATCCACCCACCATTGATTATCCCCATTGAATGTTGAAAACACTTACTTAATTTGGTCGACTCGACTGTTCTCCATCAACCATCCCTATTGGCCAATGTGGCAACTATTGAAGTGGCATGACATGTGGATGTTGACATGGCATGCCACATCATCATAAGGTGTCAACCTGACTGATGTGGCATGAAACATGGTCACTCACATTGAATGACACATTATCACCCTATTTTCTTCATCGACCATTGACCGTTTATATTGGGCGGTCCGAACACCTCACCGAATTGGTTGATGCTCGACCATTGACCATTTATCTTAGGTGACCCGAACACCTCACCGAATCAGTTGATGCTCGACCATCAACCCATCGACCATTGGGAATTTCGTTTGGACAAATAGACACCTCACCCATTTGACTGACGCCCGACCATCGACCCATTGGGCATTGAAAATTTATCATACCCAATCGAAAAACTTTATTGAATTGGATGACACACAACCATTAGCCCATCAGAAAAAATGGACACCTCACATAATTGGTCGACACCCGACCATCGGTTGTCAGCGATTTCCCTTGGCGAATTTCCAACACTTAGAAATTTTGACCAAACTCTGATTAATATGGATCGTTGATCTCCTATCCAAGATGATATTCACCATCGATCAGTTCTAGATTCCTAACCTCTGAAAAATAATCCAGATCTTTGATCTTTCTCCTCTCCAAAATGACCAAAAATGAATCATGATTGTCGATCTACTTCACCCTTTCAAAGGACTAAAACCTTATCAATTTTTAAATTTATTAAAACGAATCTCGGTCGCTAATCTCGAGATCAAACGTGATCTCGATCGTCAATTCACTGAACTCTGCCTAATGCTACAAGGTCCATTAAAACACAAAATCCAACCTCCCAAGTCAAATTTAACTCTGCAACTCTACATATCTACTCCATTGAACTTCTCTTAGACATCCCAGAGTCATTTAAAATCAAAATTTTCTCATGAATTTGGGGCTTTCTCTCTAATTTTATCCATCTTTTTTCCCCAAATTCATACAGACTGAAATCTTCAACAATGAATTTCACCAAACTTGCACTGGTCCTAGCCTATAGAAGCACGATGTTTGAACTGGAATCTATGACACCATTATGTAATGCACCAAGCCTCCAACTAAGAAACATTACGTGAATAAAAATCATTAAATCATTAATATTTACTGCCAATGAATTTCATGTATTTTACTATCTACAGATCACACACATTTAACCATTTGACTAATACCACACTTTTAAATGCATATAACAACATACATCAAACATGAATGTAGTTGTTCAAGCAAGCAACATATACACAAAATTCATATAAACCATTTACATAATGAAATAACATAAGAAAAAAACATAAACACTTATATGTTAATAATTAACCAACTTGATACATACAAAGGATGAACCTCCCAGCCATAGGCTGTGTTGCTCCAAATATCAATAATAGACCACCCCTGAGATGAGGCTATGAGTCCCCAAGGAGATCTAGCCGTCTGGTTTTCCACTCTCCACAAACATCACCCCCAAAACCTAGGTTATACTCCCATGATAGTTCTAATCCTCTAGTTCTCTCTTTTCCCCACAACCTACACTACCCAAGGAATGAACCCCCTTCATTTCTCATCGTCCCTCGGGCTGTATCATTTGTTTATTAGAGAACCTAATGCACTTGGTTGGCCATGAAATATCAGTCTTGGTTCGCCATGAAATATATGTAAAGTGACAACATCAATGATAGTAGAAAGTGGTATTTTCAAAAGTACATTTTTCAATTTGGATCCATTTAAAATAGCATCCTTCTTTATCATCTTTCTCAATGGTTCAACAACTTATGCAAAGTTAGAAAAAAATATTTTGACAAAATTTATCTTTTTCAATAAGGATTACATGGAATTATAAGGAATTTGAGAAATAGTTGTAGTCCACTGTTAGGAACCTAACCTCCCTAACCCCTCACATAGGTAGAATAATAGATTTCCGTGTAATAAAGGCCAATATTAATAAGGCCTAGGAATAAGGAAGAATAAGTCAAAAGCAAGAAGACCTAATAGAATATTTCGCTAGAAGGAACTTCCTCTATATTGTTCTTTTGAATAGACAGATTTAGTATAAATAGGAGTAGAGGGTATGAGAATTTTTGCCTTGAGAATTATTGTAATAGAGCACTGCTCTACTAGAGGTTTCCCCCTCGAAGAGGAAAGTGAACATTGTTTCCTATCAATAAAGGTATTATTTGGTGTTGTGGTTTCATCTATTGTGTTGTTCTATTGTTATTCTCTACAATATTTATGTTTCATGCTATTATAATAGATCATGTACCATAAAAGTGGTATTCAGAGAACTTTCCTTGGTAGAAAATTGTGGGTTATTTTTTTTTCAGGGTAGAGACATATTCTAGCATCTTAAATCTACAAAGATATGTTGTTACATGCATAAACCCACGGTCGGGGAGTAATACATGAAGGAAATACAAGTGTTACTTAAGAGCACATATGTTTTCCACTCTTGTAACCCTTATTGGTACCCCTTCGAGTGGTAGTGCATTAGACAACACATGTATACGGATCAACCTAGATCTATTGAATTCCTCCATACATAAACCGATCGATCGACTAACTTCTATAGTTACATAGAGAAAAACATTCGGGAAGATACTCTCTAGTACCTGGGTAGTCAGGTATTAAAGCTAAGGGCAGGGTCTAGCCTCCTTAGTTGGTCCCCTCAGATATTAGCCCGAGTACTATTGCTAGAACTTAGACGTATATCAGAGAGATATAGCACATGGAAAACCCTTATCTGTAAACACCCTTCATACCCTAACCCTTGGGATGAAAACATAAAAAGAACAGACAATATCTATTGCCACGAAACTGTGCCTCCTCTATTCGGGTTGCAAAATTACTACACATTTCTTCCTGTTAAGAATTTGGGCATTTCAAGAGCAAAAAAAAAAGGTATCAATCATGTTGGAACCATCATTTGATCCCTATCTGATTGGATTCCTCTCTTTTCCCTTATCACATTCATACCTATCATTTGTTAGAAAAAAAAATTCCTATGGGCAGGACCCCCTTCCGACACCCTTATTTGGGCCTTACCCCATTGGATTCCCCTTGTCACCTTGATCGTCGTGATACCCTTCACCCATAACCCATTTTCTATGTGGTCCCACCTGTCCCTTTTCATTTTCCCTCTTCATCATGGCTCACACCCGTAGCCAAGACTTGGAATCCCTCTTTAATTCCTTGTCCTCTACTTTCACAAAGACCCAACAATAAGTGAGGAAGCTCAGTCCTAATATTGCCACCTTAAATAAAAACATGCGTTCCTCCATAGACGAAAAAATGGAAAACATCAAATAGGACCTCGCTTCCCATATTTCATCCTCCACTACCACAATCTACGCCAAGATGAATGTCCTTGCAGATCTTCCCTCCTCTGACCCGCCTTTTCATTCCGAAGGTAAAAATTCCTCTAATTCCCAGACTTTTCATCCCCATCACTTTCAACGTGACCTATGCCTTCTTTGTGTGGATGTGAAAACAATTAATGGCTCGGATCCCACCGGTTGGGTAACTCAAATGGAACATTATTTATCTTTGTATGGCATTATATATGAGTTGGAAAAAATCCAGTATGGTGTTATCCATCTAGATAAATAACATTGGCAATGGTGGAAATGGAGAAACAATGCCTGCCAAGGGTATGTGGCTTGGACACAATTTGTGGCAGAGCTTTATGAATTCTTTGAAACTGACACCAAGCATTTAGATCATTTGACAAAGTTGAAAGAATCTGGCACAGTAGAATACTTTATAACTTATTTTGAGCAATTGGCTTTTCGTACAGAGGGCATGTCTAATGATTTTTTCCAAGAAGTTTTTATCAGTGGCCTCAAGGATGAGATTCGTTCCCATGTCCTCATGAATAGGCCTCAAATTTGGGTGGAAGATACTAAAAGAGATAAGGAAGCACAACATGCTCCTTTATTCCTCACCCTAAACTAGTCACTCCCACTCCTCCTTCAACTCCACTAAAGATCCATAAATTTACCAGGGAAGAAATTGATGAATGCCAACTCAAAGGACTTTGTTATAATTGTGATGAAAAATATTTTCCTGGGTGCAAGTGTAAGGAACACAATATTTTTATGGCCATCTCCGAGGATGTTTCAGAAGATGATGTAGAGGCCTCCACTATGGTTGATTCACCTGAACCCACTAACATGACCCCACTCTTCGACCCTACCGAAGTTGAATAGGTCATTTTCATGAATGATCTCACTAGATTTTCTTCTCCCCAAACCCTCAAGCTAATTGGTTACATTATGCATCGAAAATTCATCATCCTTGTTGACAGTGGAAGAACCTATAATTTTATTCATCGCCGCATTTCCCAAGAAACTACTTTCTATATCCATGCAGTCAATAATTTTCAAATCATGATTTCCAATGGCAGGTCCATGAAATGTGGGGGGCGTTGTGAAAATGTGCATCTCCAAATTGGTCAATAACACATGAAATATCATATGTTTTCTATCAACATGGGCGATTTTCACATTGTGTTGGGTGTCAAATGGTTAAGGTCTTTGTGTCCCATTCCCATGGATTTTAAGTAATTAACCATGCAATTCAACTGGGAGGGCCAACAATATAAGTTATAAGGAATCACATTCGGTTCCTTGGATATCATCAATTCCCATCTCATGTAAAATCTCCTAAAAAAAGGTCATTCTAACATTATTTCACAACTCCATGCCATTCACACCACTAAGACACCCTATGTGTTGCAAGACCTCCAATCCATCCTCTCCAAACATCAATTATTTTTTCCACTCCCTAGGGACTTCCTCGTTCCCATAATTTTCATTCTCATTCCATTCCGTTTGTCCCCTAAAAACTTCCTCCCAATGTTCATCCCTATCGTCATCCCTTTTCCCAGAAAAATGAAATTGAGAAAATTGTTCAAGAATTTCCCTCCGCAGGTGTTATCCGTCCTAGTACGAGTGCCTACTCTTCTCTTGTTGTCATGGTCCTTAAGAAATAAGGCTCTTGTCCCATGTTTCCTGACATCCACTCCCTCAAAAAACTCACCATCAAAGACAAATTTCCCATTCATATCATTGATGACCTTCTGAATTAATTGAGTGGTGCCTAGTTCTTTACTAAATTTGATCTTCATTCTGGATACCACCAGATACGTATGAACAAGGAAGACATTCCTAAGACTGCATTTATAAATCATGAGGGCCACTATGAGTTTTTGGTCATGTCCTTTGGCTTGTGTAATGCTCCCTCCACTTTCCAAAGCCTCATGAATCATGTCTTCCGTCCTTTTCTCCATCATTTTGTCTTAGTTTTCTTTGATGATATCCCCATCTATAGTAAAACCTAGACAACCCATCTTGCTCATGTGGATCGAGTTCTACATCTACTCTCCTAGCACCAGCTTTTATTTAAACAATCTAAATGTGATTTTGGAGCCTCGAAAGTTGAGTACTTGGGTCATATTGTTGGAAAGGCAGGTGTCAGGGTGAATCCTAAGAAGATTGAAGTTATGCTGGATTGGCCTCGCCCAAAGACTCTCAAAAGATTGCGTGGATTTATGGGTTTAATGAGATATTATCGCAAGTTTGTTAAGAATTATGGAATTATTGTGGCACCTCTCACTGCTCTCCTTAAAAATAATTCTTTCACTTGGACTCCCTATAATATTCCTGATCCGGCTAGTCTAGGAAAACTGCTAAACTGTTGTGTCAACTATCTAATATGATACACTGGGTGTTTCTGGATGCATTTGAGCTATAGGTTTTTACATTCTTGGTGTTTTTAACATGTGTTTGTATATAAATAAGTTGTTTACAACATAATAATAATCATACAGATAGATAATGACACAAAAGACTGTAAATCATACATTATGAGTTTTATGTTGGTTATAATGTCGTATGCAGCTGAAAATAGAGAATCACTCGAATAGATCAGATCTAAGTGGATCTTAGTCGAAACACAATAAGGAAGTAAAATAGAAATTTGATACCCGAATGATAGAATACTACTGTTGGATAGGATGTGAGTTGGATGATATGGTGTGCGCTACGACAACTCACACTACAACTGTCACAGAACTAAATTATGCACCCTGGTGGATACATGCCTTGGATCTGACTGAAAATTTTCCTATATAGTGGGTCTTTCCCTCTAAATCAATCCTGGTGACTAACAACCTGACAATCGTCCCTCTCCTGATGTATCTAGACTCTGGATGGATCCCCCTAGGGAAATACGCCCCCACTGCTACTAGAAATTGCACCCTAGTGATTCCTCCATCATAATTGGTTGATAATTGTCTCAAATTGAGTTCCTTGTGCTCCTATGAAATGGGTACGAAAGAATTCCCTTGATCTGATATTATGATCTCTTGGGAATCCCAAATGTGTCCTCCCCAACTTTCGCACCCTCAATGGCTGATAATTGCACCCAATATTATTTCTCTGTTGGAATCTGACGATAAAATAGGAAATAAAAGTGTCATGCCCTACTCTCAACTGGGACTGAGGGGAATCATTGGATTCTCCCTAACTGGGAAAAGTCGAATCAATATAATTATTATTAGTTGTGCCCTCTACCTAGACAAGTGTGCCCTCACTGCTACAAACTAGATAATTGTTGTTGAGGTACGATGGAAGATTTGGATGATATTCCTAGTGACTAGGGTGTGTCTCTCAACAACAAAATCATCCCCTAGGTGTCTTCCTCCTGGAATCCACAAACCTCTCTCCTAAGATGTGCCTCTCTCCTTAACCGTCAATTCAAATTCTTCATAATGATGAATTGAGTTTCTTTAACTTTTCTTATAGCTCCCTGAAAACCTAATTCATTGTTGACCTATTTTTAGCTTAGCTTCTCTATTTTTAGATCACTTTGGATTAAAAGGTCTTTTAGTCACTTTTAGCTTAATGTCACTTTCAAATTATAATACCCTTGGTTGAAGTGACCAATTGTAACCATGTTTACCCATGTATGGACCTAACTATAGTCTAATGGGGTTGTTTAGACTACTAAGCCTCCTCTCTAGAGCTCCTATTTGGAAAGGGACATTACATTCCTCACTTCCCAATATTTCTTGTCCTTAAGTAATACCAATCGGGGGTGTTGTAACACATTCTCTCTCTCCCAAGTAGAGTCCTCTAGTGAAATCCCTCTTCATATGATAAGACACTCTCTGATGACCCTGCTCCTTAGTTTTCGCTCTCAGAAATCGAGTACCTCCTCAAGAACCAACTCCAAGTGTCCCTCCTCATCCAATGGGGGAATATCCTCTAATGTGTTGATGAATTGTTCCAGGATCTTCCCGAGGAAAGACATGTGGAACAAATTATGAATCTGACTCCCTTCCAGAAGCTCTAGCTCATAGGAAACCTCTCCTACCCTATGCATGATATTGTAAGGTCCATAGAATATAGGCTTGATATTATAGGCCCCACTCTTTTTTCAGAGATGACTGTCTGTAGGGTTGGAGTCTTAGGAAAACTAAGTCCCCAACCTCTAATATGCACTCTATGTCGTGCCTATCTACACTCAAATTTTGTTGATTGTTTTTGTATGTAGGTTCTCTTTTAGTAACTTGAGAATATCATAAATCTCAGTGATCCATTCCTTGGATTTGGGAGCTCTGCTCTCCCTGAAAACCAAGTATATAAAAGTGGGAGCATCATAACCATACAATGCTCAGAAGGGTGTCATGCCAATGGACATGTGGAAGGTGGTGTTGTAGAAATTCTCTCCTAGATGTATCCACCTAACCCATGTTCTCTGTTGTCCGCTCACATGTTTTCTCAAATACCCCTCAACCCGCTTGTTTACTATATTGTTCTTCCCATCTATCCGAGGGTGATACCTGGTGTTGGGTGTCAACTCTGTCCCCACCAATCTGAATAATTCCTTCCAGAATCTACCAATGAACTGATTTTCGTGGTCACTGACGATGTTCCTCGATAACCCATGGAGTCTGAAGACCTCCTTGAAGAATAAATTGACCACCTAAACTGCGTTGTAATATGTTGGTATGGAATAGAAGTGAGAAAACGTGGCCAATTTGTTGATCACCATATAGATGCAGTCCTTACCCTGAACCTTGGGTAGGCTTGTGATGAAGTCCATTGATATGCTCTCCCATTTCTTCTCTGGAATGCGAAGCGACTGAAGTAGTCATTCTAGAAGTGTATGCTCTAACTTGTTCTGCAAGTCACACACTCACTAATGTACCTCATAAAATCTTGCTTGAGGCCCTTCCATGAGAACCTCTCTCCGATATGCCTGTGTGTTTTGAAAAACCCCTGATGGCCTGCCAATGGAGAATCATGAACTGTTTATAAGATTTTATTCTTGAGCCCTAAACTTGGTACTAAGTAGACTATGTCCTTGTAGAATATGACATCGTCAATGACCTTGTACTTGTAATCCTAAACCTGCCCATCAAAAACCTCACAAGCGAACTTGTTCTTGGAATACTCCACCAACAAATGATATTTCCAATCCTATGAAACCTCCATCAAAGAACATGCAACAAGTCTCCGAGACAATGCATCGACCACAATTTTTTTCATCCCCTTGACATAATCTATGTCGAAATCGAAGGCCTACACCTTCATCATGCATTTATGTTGGTGCTCACTGAGATCCTTCTACTCAAGGAAATAATTTAATTTGTTATGATCTATTTTCACTAAATATTATTTGAATGTAGTCAAGGCATGCATGATTTCTAGTATTTCCTTGTCATAAATAGAGTACAACCTCTTGGGATGACTAAGATTCCTACTCTCGAATACGATGGGGTGTCCTCCTTGCATCAAAACTGCCCCAATGCCCCCGTCGGATGCATCACACTCTAATACAAATGACAAAGTCTGATAATACTAACACTCGGCATGTGCCCATGACTTCCTTCATGTGATCAAAGGATTTCTGCGACTCATCGGTCTAGATGAAGGCCCCCTGCTTGGTGAGATCTATAAGTGGTGTTTCCAGTTGATAAAAACCCCTGAATAACCACATGTAATAGTTTCATATCCTAAAGAAGCTCCTCAACCCTGTCACATTCCTGGGTGTTGGCCAATCCATCATGGCCCGATCTTCTCCCAGTGCACCTGTGCCCCCTGCGCACTGATTATGTGACACAAGTAAAGTAGTTATGTGATACTAAATTCACACTTGGAATATTTGGCGTATAGTGACTGTGGCTCCATGATGATGAGTACCTCATCCAAGTGCCTCAAATATTCCTTCCATGTCTTATTGTAAACCAAGATGTCGTCGAAGAATACCAAGGTTGATTTCCTCAACTAATCGCTAAATATGTGGTTCATGCACGATTGAAATGTATACAGTGCATTGGTTAGCCCAAATGTCATAACCAGGAACTAAAAATTACCGAAGTGACATCACAATGTCATCTTCTGTATGTCTTTATCCTGGATGTTGATCTAATGATATCCAAAGTGTAGATCAATCTTTGAGAAGAAAACTTCCCCATGTAGTTCATCTATCAAATCATCTATGTGAGGGATAGGATATAGATTCTTTATGGTTTTCTTATTCAAGGCCCGATAGTCGATGCACATCCACATGGTACCATCCTTCTTTGGAACTAATACAACTGAAGAACCGAATGGACTGCTCATAGGTATGATGTGTTCCATCGCTAGAAATTCCTTAATTTCTTTCTCTAACTCATCCCTGAATCTTTGAGGATGATGATAGGGTGTTGTGATCATGGGTTTGGACCCCTCCTCCAATTCAATGGTGTGATCAAACCCCCTATCGGGTGGTCTCCCAAGTTGAATCGACCCAAATACCTGTGCATGTCATCCCAACAAGGTATTGATCTCTGTTTGATACCATTTCTGACCATATGAATCTTTCTTTGTAGTGATCAAGCACTATGTAGCATATTCTACCTCCCCATGCCTGAATATCCTCTCCATCCTCTTGGCTGAAAATGTCCTAGGTGCCGCTGTTGACATGCTCCTCAACACAATCCTCTTCCCCTCACAATCTTTGAACCCCATCTCCAAGGTTTGGTAGTTGGTGGCGATCTTACCCAAGGTGATCAACCACTAGAATCCCAACACCAAATCCATGTCAGATAGGTCAACTGCATAAAATGTGTCTCTCACAGTGTATTTACCCAGATTTTATCTCCAAGTCAGAGACTCTATCTAGACACTCCATTATGTGGCCATCTGCTACTACAACATCAAACCCCTCAAAATCCTCTGTCTGAAGTTCCTGCCTTGATACCAATGAAGCATCAATGAAGTTGTGGGTGGCCCCACCATATATCAGGGTGATTTCCCATTGTCCTTGAATAATCCATCTTTTCCAGAGGATGTCATACCTGGGAACATCAAAAAGGGTCACTATGGCTCCTCCTTTAGCTGGTTTCTGTCTGTTAGCCTGCTCAGGAGGTTGTGGTACTACCAGTGGGTGGGTCCCTATCGTTGTTGGTGGTATCCAGGGAGGATTCTCGTATACCTATGATGGATCCTCCTCTGAGATAGTGGATACATTGTCCTCCTCCTCCTCCTCACTATCCACACTATCTGTTGCCACCTCAATATAATGGATCTCTCCCTTTCCCATGCACCTGTGGCTTGGGACCCAAGGGTCCTTTCAGGTGAAACATATATTCTTCCTCATAATCTCTCACCTCATCTCATCATCCAACTTCTCCTTTCCCTTCCACTCTCTCTGGAATGGCTTCCTGTTTGGATCCCTCTGTGGTATGAAGGGTTTGGAAAAGGGTTTAGTCTTTAGTGTTGAGTCTACCAAATATCAAGTGAGTAAGATGGAATCCTGCAAGGTGTGAGACTTGTATGCCTTCACTCATCCTATCAAGGGTTTTGTGAACCCCTTTGTGAATAACATAATCAACCTAGGCTATGAGATATCTTGCACTACCATTGCTACCCACTGAAACTCCATTATGAAGGCCTATGTTGTGCCACTTTGTCTCAACTGGTCTAGATCCATGAAATGGATCTTTGGATCCCTCCTGTCAAACCTTTCCATGAGTATCTATGTTAACTCCTTGTAGGAAGTGATTTGACTTTGACCCTACGTCACCAGTCCATGATGCCACCACTCATGTTCCTCACCCTCCAAGTGTAGGGTAGCGAAACTGATATCCTTTGTCTTAGTCATCTAGTTGATCTCATAGTACGTGTATAGATTTTGTACCCAAGCTCTGGCAGTGCATTTGGACAATCCATCAAAATAAGGTATTGTGAGTTTACCAAATTTTCGAATGAAATCCATGTTATGCCCCTGCTGCTACTTCTATCCTCCTCTCTGAGGCTCTCTAGGTTTGTTCTTGAGTCTTAGTCCACAATAATCGACCATGGTCATGTCCTGATGGAAGTCACGGCCCAATGATGCATACTTCCTCCTGTACTATGCAATTTCATCTTCCTGAGTGGGCTCCCTCTATGCTATCGATTGTTGTGTTTCCACTGGGGGTGCCGCCTGGAAACCGGGGAACAATAGCCTGGGAATCCTACTCAAAGAAGTGTATGTGTGAGTAGGTGAATGGGGTCTACTTCCTACCCCTAAGTTCCCCTATGCTGCATGTGGGGCTTCTGTGTCCAATGATCCCACTATATCCAATCTATCAGCCATCTGTGCCAAGGACTGAGTCATGGACTACTAACTGACCACCAGATTGTTGATAACTTGCATGAACACTACATCTGGGTCCATGGGTGCCTTTCCACTTCCCTTTCACCTCTCATGCAAGCCTCCCATAATCCTCTCTGCCTCACACTCTGCCTCATTCTCTAACCTTCTTTTTGCTTCCCTATGCACCTCTTCCTCTTCCTCTGAATTGGGAGGAAAAGGGGGAAAATCCGGTCTAGGTATCCCTTCCCCACGTCTATTGTAAGTGATGTAATTTTCACCTACATGATCATGACCCCCTATTTCACCTATTGAACTCACCGTATTTAGTCACAGGCTAGTAGGACTAAATCTATGATACCACTATAATATCCTTGATCCGACTAGTTTAGGAAAACTTCTAAATTATTGTGTCGACTATCTGATCTAATACACTAGGAGTTTATGGATGTGTTTAAGCTGTGGTTTTTAACATGCTTGGTGTTTTTCGCATGTGTGTAGATAAATAAGTTGTTTACAACATATGAATAAGCATACAGATAGATAATGACACAAAAGAATATAAATCATATATTATGAGTTTTATGTTGGTTACAATGTCATATGTGGCTGAAAATAGAGAATCACTCGACTAGATTAAATCTAAGTGGATCTTAGCCAGAATACAATAAGGAAGTAAACTACAAATATGATACCTGGATGATAGAAGACTATTGCTGGATAGGATGTGAGTTGTATGATCTAGAGTGTGCTATGACAATTCACACGAAAATTGATGCGGAAATCGATTGTGCACCCTGGTAGCCACACACCTTGGATCTGACTAGAAACCATCCCAAATAGTTCTCCTTTCCCTCTCACTCAGTCTTAGTGACTGACATCCTAACAATTGAACCTCTCTTGATGTGTCTGGACCCCGGATGGATCCCCCTGGGGAAATAGGCCCCCACTGCTGCTGTAAAATGCTCCCTAGTGATTCCTCCATCAAAATCAACTGATAAGCGTCTCAAACTAAGTTCCCTAGGCTCCTATGAAATGGGTCAGAAGGATTTCCCTGGATATGATCTGATGATATTTCGAGAATCCCAAATGTGTCCTCCATAACTTTTGCACCATCAATGGCTGAGAAATGCACCCAAGACGATTTCTTCATTGGAATCTGATGAGAAAATAGGAAATAGAAGCGTCCTTACCTCCTCTCAACTAGGTCAAAGGGGAATCACTGGATTCTCCTTGAATGGGACAAGTCGAATCAATCTGATACTTAGTAGTTGCTCCCTCTACCTGGACAAGTGCATCCTCACCACTACAAACTAGATAACTGTTGCTGAAGTATGATGTAAGATCTATATGATATTCTTGATGAATAGGGTGTGTTTCTCAACACTAAAATCAACCCCTAAGTATCTTCCTCCTAGAATCCAAAAATCTCTCTCATGAGATGTGCCTCTCTCATCAACTATCAAGTCAAATTTTTTGTAATGATGAATTCAATCGCCTTACCTCTTCTTATAGCTGCCCGAAATCCTAATTCGTTGTTGACCTATTTTTAGCTCATCTTCTCTATATTTATCTCACTTTGGATTCAAAGCACTTTTAGTCACTTTTAACTCAATGTCACATTCGAATTATAACACCCTTGGCTGAACTGACCTCTAGTAACCATGTTTACCCCTATATGGCCCTGACTATAGTCTAATGTGGTTGTTGAGACTACTAAGCCTCCCCTCTTGAGATCCTATTTGGAAAGGGACATTACACTCCTGCAACTGATTAGGCCTTTCAAGCCTTGAAGGCGTCCATGTGCACCACTACAGTCCTGGCCCTTCCTGATTTCACAAAGACCTTTGTCCTGGAATTTGATGTTTATGGGAGAGGAATTGGAGAAGTCCTTTTGTAAGATGGTCAACCTTGGCGTTTATCAGCAAAGAACTGTAAGAGCGACATTTGGGCCAATCAATCTATGAAAATTAAACGTTGGCTATTCAACATGCAGTGAATCTATGGTGCCCTTATCTATTGGGGCAATGATTCCAAATTAAGACATATCATCAAAGACACAAGTATTTTTTGGAACAACTCCCTTCCTCCCCGAAGTAACAAAAATGGGTGACTAATCTCTTTGGATATGATTATGAGATCATTTACAACAAAGGAAAAGACAATGTGGTTGTTGATGCACTTTCACGAAAATATGAAGATGAAGGGTCCCTTTTTTCCCTCTCCTTCATTGTACTGAATTAGCTCCAAGCTATTCGCCAGAAATGGATACAATATCCAAAAATTTTGCATCTGATCCAACAATTGTAGGTCAACTCTCTAGTTTCCCTAGGGTACTCTTGGCACAATGATGAGATTCACTACAAATTTTGTTTATATTTAAGTAAATAGTCACAACTTAAATCCATGGTACTTTCGAAGCTTCATGCTACACCCACAGTTTGACACGCAGGGTTTACCAAAACCTATGACAGGGTCAAATGTTCATTTTTCTGTGATGGTGTGAAATAAGAAGTTCACAATTTTGTGGCATAGTTTGACGTTTGTCAGCACAACAAGGAAGAAACAATCAAGGCTCCTCGCACACTATAACCAATTCTGATTCCACATGTTATTTGGAGGGATATCTCTATGGATTTTATTGTGGGATTTACTTAAATTGGACAATAAGTCACACATCATGGTGGTTGTTTATCGTCTTTCTAGGTATGCTCATTCTATGCTCTTCAACACCCATTTACCGCCTCCATTGTGGGTCAACTTTTCATGGATCATGTCTTCAATTTTCATGGCATCCCTCATTCTATTGTTTCTAATCGAGATCCCACTTTCACTAACAATTTTTGGCAAGAACGTTTTAGGCTACAGGGCACCCAATTGCATCTCAACACAACTTATCATCCCCAGACTGATGGTCAAACTGAATTTTTCAACAAGTGTTTGGAAATATATTTGAGTTTTTTTGCATATGAAAGGAAAAATGATGTAGAACCCCTACCTCGGTAGGGTCCGTTGACCTCCCAATCAATGAATCTCCACATTCCTGCACTAAAATGGATCTTTGATTCCCTAGTAGAATCCTGCTATCTAATCCACAGGCCCTAATGAAACCCCACCTGTGCGAACAAGCAGAAGGCGCGAGATTCCTTCATGCGACCACAGGATGTGACCTCATGCCTAACAAAGTGCGCTTCATTCTTCGGGACCTTGGGTGTTCTGATTCGAGGTCACCCAACACTCTTGAGTCTCGATCTCCCGATTTTCGAATCCTCCCTAAGACCAAATCTGACGATCCTGCGCTTTCCTCGATCGATGGCTGCGATCGATTCAGGATTTCACGTGTTGGGGAAATGAATGTGTGATCTAGGTGCATATTGGTGGCCACCCACCTTTTTCGGCTGGCTCAAAATAGTTTTCTGGCAACTTTGGCAATTTACTATTTTTAGCAGGTTTTAACTTCCAGGGCCATTTTGAGGGCCTAA
>CBVK0100302799.1:0-13550 GCA_900067695.1 Picea abies | reverse complement strand
TGAAAGAGTTACCAATTTGTGATAGTCTAGGCATTGGATAGAGTAGGGTAGTCATCCCAGTGAGGAAGCTAGAGGTTGGAGGGAGGGATGTAAGCACAAATATGTAGATGGTTGAGAGGGTGTATCCCTTTTAGTTCTCAAGCTCTGAGTAGAAGGACGAAAGGAGATTACAAAAGAGGTAGGATATTCCTGTATATTTGCAGAGGTAATGGAATGTTGTAGCAGAGTATGAGGACCATTGGATAAGGGAGCCACAATTCCACCAATCAAGGAATCAGTAAATTTGTTGTGGGTCATATCTCTGATAGTGAAAAGGGCATAGGCATTTATTCCTTTATGTACTAATGCATTTAAGCCGACACAGATACATCCAAAATGGAGATAGTTTTTTTTTTGTTTCTTATCTTCGGCTTGGATTTATTTAACATTGAGTAAAGAAATAGTTTGGCTCACATCACTATTTTGTTGGATATGACTAATGGATTCTTTAACAAAAATGTGTGAGATGGAATAGAGATGAAACATACTTAGATCGTTGTACACTTGGTTGGGAGAGATGGCTGGTATTTTCCATGTATCTTGGGGTTGTGACTCAACAAATTCAATATAAGCTTTGTTTAAACATTTTGTATGGTTACTAGAAAACATAGAGCTGAGACTACTTCCAGAAGTACTACATTCAACATCTCTTACATCTTTAAAGGACATAGAGAGATCCATAATTTATAAAGATATTAATAATTATCACTACACAGAAAATAAGGGCGTTTAATTCTAGTTATCTGAGAGAATTTTGAATAGGTTCCTGACTGACTGCTCAGGAAATGACTAGCTAAAACTAAGAGAGTAGCAAAAGTGGAAACCTTGTTTTTCAAAGGCCCGGGACTTTTGATACAGTTCTCGCAGATATTTTTGAAAGAGGATATGAAAGATATAACAGAGAGATAAGTATGTTATCGTACCTGGGTTGAAAATGAGTCGCTGTCTCTAATACCATTTTATCATAGAGGCTTACTCCAATGGAGAATGAAGCTTGAAGTATTGTCCTTGTCTTTTCTTTTCTGCTTTTGCCGATGCTTTCTTCTGCGATCTCAGCTTGAACCCAACGACCCCCTAGGTGAACCCAAGAAAATCCCATCTTGAACATTCGAACAACCCAACGCCTTACTTCCCTTAGCGTCCACCTACCTAGTGGGGCTTACCACGATGCTCTTCAGGACCTAAGCGAACTTTTGTAAATCTTGTTGGTGAACATTCGGGCACCAATCTCCAAAAAACTTATGACAATTGTTTTAGTAGGAAATTATAGAAAGAATAATATAGAGACAAGAGAATAGAAAATTTTTAGAGATAAACATGTGGAAGTTGATTTGTATTATATGAGCCAAAACATCATGGGTTTAAAGACTTGAATTCAAGCACAAACTACTCTCTCTCACAACATTACATACAGACTAATAGACTAAAACTTAATTCTTTTTCCACTTTAGGTTCGTGTTGGTCGAGACAAAATCACATAGGCTTATCAAAGCAATCTAAAACAAAAAGACTCAAAGCTCAAAGAGAGGGATCTTAGAAGACTCGGACTAACCAACTTTGGACCCCTACTAATGAACCTCCCTCCTCCTTATATACAAAAATTTCAGAGAAAAGGAATCATTTTATTGAAAATACTTCATACTTTTCTTTAGGAATCAAATCTTCTTTTTAGATTTATTGCATACTTAGCGGATAGAACATACAAGATCCATCCGACCAAGATTCTAATCAACTTTCCATGTATTTGGAAGTACCTTGGAAATGCGGGTCAAACCACGCCAAAAGTCAGAGAAGTGCTTTGATTTTCCAAGATTCTTTTCGACAGATGGACGACAAGAGTTTGTACAAGGTGGAGCTTGTATCTTGAACCCATGTAAATCGACTAACACCACTGTCAGCTAGTAAGACTTGATAGAAGATGAACTTGATCAGTCATTTTCAATGTGTGTATGAAATTTATCTTCATACATTAATGTATTCCACATCTTTGTACATCGTTTGCGTACTATGATAGGTTGTTCATTGATCATTTGAATAGACATTTTAGTCTTATTGACCCATTGAAAGTGGTTTAAGATGAAATGGCATAGTATTTCTCCATCATTAGGTCCATACTGGTATAGATTTGGTATTCTGTGAAGCGGGAGGGTACTCATAGAAGAGATCAATTCTAGATCAACTGCGCTTTTGTTCACCCCAAATGCTTCCCACCATTCTACTAGCCAGGTTGGAGCTCTTCCAGCAGTAACAGTATTCACATTCCCAAACCTAACCAATTTTAGGTCATCTTATTTTTGTAGGATATCCCACCATAAATATTTGTAATGGGAGTAATCATAATCACTATCTGGGAAATAAATGTTAGGATTTCTTTCAGGCCAATGGAGCAATAATCTTGGTCTGTGTAGACAAAAATATTGTTGATGTAATCCTCTATCATTGTGGATTTCCCAAATAAGATCAATATCACGAAAGACATGGACCGAGATCTACACTCTTTCCCTACACGACGCTCTTCCGATCTCACGGAGCTCTTCCAGCAGTAACAGTATTCACATTCCCAAACCTAACCAATTTTAGGTCATCTTATTTTTGTAGGATATCCCACCATAAATATTTGTAATGGGAGTAATCATAATCACTATCTGGGAAATAAATGTTAGGATTTCTTTCAGGCCAATGGAGCAATAATCTTGGTCTGTGTAGACAAAAATATTGTTGATGTAATCCTCTATCATTGTGGATTTCCCAAATAAGATCAATATCACGAAAGACATGGCTTAAGGCATTTTGGGCCTCATATGCCTTTTGTGTAGCTCTGGTGATGATAGGGAGAAGAACATTTGAATTTGGTCTTGTACGGATTTTAGGAACCATTCTCTGTGGACAAAACCGAATGGTTGGGTTTATAATCTGTGTTTTTCTTAATTCCCAATGTGGTCTCCATTCTTCTTTGTATTGTTCCTAGCTAAGAAGATCTAAGATAGTTACTAATACTTCTTCTCCATTTTTCCATCGAACAAAGATAACTATTACATGGGGTTGCAAATTTTCTCGACTTAAAAAATATGGAATGCTATTAGATGTGCCTTGGATATGTTCTATATCAAAATCAAAATTGTTGAATAAAGATGACCATCTTGCAAACTTAACATCACTGGCCTTTTTAACTTCTTTGTTCAGGACCTGTTTCATGGCTACAACATCGGTTCTTAAGAGGAACTTTTTGTGGATAAGAAAAATTTCAAACTTGTGTATAACATTCAAAGCATCCTTTATTTCATTATCTAGCAATGAATAATTATTTTCACTAGGTTTCCAGAGTCCAGAATCAAACTAAACTATTTCTTAAGTTCGTTTACCTTTGTGGGATCTGACTTGTTTAAGGACAACTCCCCATTCAAGGTTTCTAGCATCTATTTCAACAATCTTGTAAAGGTCATCATCATATATGTGTAGAAGCAACAGTGTTTTTTCTTTTCTTTTGATTTTTTTGATAGTTTGGGTGTGTGCATCTGTCCAAGGACTGGCTTCTTTCTTCAAATGATCATTTAATAATTTTCTATCTTGTGTACAGTCTTTGTACAAATGACTAATATAATTGAGACTTCCCAAGAATCTTTGGAGTTGGAGTTTATCCAAGATTTTGTCTGGGAATTTATCAGCAAATTCAACAGCATGGTGTTGGAGAAACAACTCACCATTGTTGATTATGTGGCCAAGATACTTTATCTCAATTTTGAATAACTCAAGTTTCCTTTTTGAGAACTCTAATCTAGCATTTTGAATAATCTACAAAAAAAAATTGAGATGTTTGAAGTGTTGTTCAATAGAGGAAGAGAGGACTATGATGTCATCAATATAAACAATCAACCAGTCAAAATATTGTTTTAGGGCATCATCCATGACCCTATGGAATTTTGAAGTAGCATTCTCTAATCCAAAAGGAATAACATTCCATTCATAATGTCCTGCAAGAACACTAAAGGCGTTATCGAACTTATCTTCTTCTTTTATGGCTACCTGCCAAAATACTAACTTTAGATCGAATTTGGAGAATATTTTTTCTCCAGCAATCCTGGTAACTAAACTGGGTTTATTAGGGATGGGGTATGTGTCATCGGCTAATACAATATTTAATGGTTTGTAGTTGATGACTAATCTAGGGATTCCTCTTACTTGCTCTGAATGTTTATTTACATAGAATCCATAACAACTCCATGGACTAATAGATTCTCTGATGAGTCCTTTGTGAAGTAGACCTTGTATCTCATCAGAGAAAAGATTTTGGTACTCTGCATTCATAGGGATATCTCTTCTTTTGCATGATGTTCCTTAATATGAGTCTTTGTAAGGAAGTTCTACTTCATTCCTTTTATGGTGCCAAAAGGAAATAGGATTTTCTGAACATACTTTTGTTTCAAATTCTTTCTAGAGCTCAAGAATCTGTTGTTGTATATGGCTCTGGGCAATTTGGTCTTTGATTCTTAGTTCAGTCCTTCTTCCTTTTTATTCTTCTATCTTCAACACCTTATTTTGGATTGTGTGGATATGAGAGGATATCATGGGTATATATACAAAAGAGAGTTGGATGGAGATTTTAGAGGTTTTGGTTGGAGAAGGAATGTTGATGAAATAACCAGGGGATTGATTAGGCAATCTAGTGGAACCATGGGGTTCAATAGAAACAAATAAGGGGGTACCAAGGATGCAAGCAACTGGAATTTCTATTAATAGGAAATTCAAAGATAAGCAATGGTGTTGGAAACATAGAGTTTCTTTAGGTCCTTCGTACAATAACTCAGTGGGTTGGTTTCCTAGTCCAATGGCACTTTGGTGGGAATTTTGCCAGAATTGAACATGAATGATTTATTTATTCAAAAGGTTGAGATCAGAACCAGTATCTATCACGATTTTAAGCTGAAACTATTTTCCTTTGATCATGATATCTAGAAGAACATGGAATTTTTGGTGTTCAATAGACAAGATTTGTTGATCATGTTCCTGTATCACAACCTTTTTTATTTCAGCTTTTAGCTTACTAATTTCCTTTCCTATATAAGAGATGGATATAGTTTGTACCGGGAAGGAAACTAGGGGGGCGAGGATAGGATGTTTCGAAAAAACAGAAAGATTATTGTTTTCCAGTTTTCGCTTGCAAAATGTAGCAATAAATGCTTGTTGTGTTTTCCATTCATAAAATGAAATGCATATATCTTTCTTATCCATATAATTTTTCCATGCCATTGATAGTGCTACCTTTTCATTATCTGGGGTAGTCTTTGAGAAATGTTCAGCATCAGGATGGGTAAAGAGATCCCAATTTAGCATGTTCTTTATCCAATCTTCTTTCACATGTTTTTTTCTGCAACCCCTCATCAAGGTAAGAAATTTGTTTATTTTTGGTACTATTGGTCCTCTTAAATATTTTGGATTAGAATTTGTAAATCGGTAAGGGAAAATATTTGGATTGGGAGCAGAAGAGGTTATCATTAGCATGTGATTGTCATGGGTAAAAGGAATTTTAGAGCATTGAGGTTGTGGACAAGGATCTTTTGTCGTAGAGTTGGGAGGAGGAAAGCTTTTTCTTGGATTATGGAATTGATGTTCAAATTGGATTTGGTTATCTTCTGTGGTTCTAGATAGACTTGAAAGATTTACCAATTTGTGACAGTCTAGGCATTGGATAGATTAGGGTACTCGTCTAGTGAGGAAGCTAAAGGTTGGAGGGAGGGATGTAAGCACAAATATGTAGATGGTTGAGAGGGTGTATCCGTTTTAGTTCTTAGGCTCTGAGTAGAAGGAGGAAAGGAGATTACAACAGAGGTAGGAGATTCCTGTATATGTGTAGAGGTAATGGAATGTTGTAGTAGAGTACGAGGAATATCAATAACCCAATGAGATGAGAAATAAATATTTTCCCATTTGATGAGTTGGTGTTCCATTTTTTGGTTGAGAGGATTAGTAAGAATAAGTGTACTGGACTAAGAATGTTGGCTAGGAGTATGCATCATGGCGGGGTATAAAGTATTGGTGTGTCGCAAGAAACCACGAGAATGGATAGAGATATTGGTATGAGTGTTGTGCATATGAAAGCGAGTAGTATGAATTTGGAGTTTGAGAATATCATCAAGGTTTTCATCAAAAGTGTAAATTGAAAATTTTGGATAGAAAAAAAAATACACAGGACCATTGGATAAGGGAGCCACAATTCCACCAATCAGAGAATCAGTAAATTTGTTGTGGGTCATATCTCTGACAATGCAAAGGGCATAGGCAACTATTCCTTTATGTACTAATGCATTTAAGCTGACATGGATACATCCAAAATGGAGATAGTTTGTTTTGTGTTTCTTAGCTTCGGCTTGGATTTCTTTAACATTGAGTAAAGAAATAGTTTGTCTCACATCACTATTTTGTCGGATACGGCTGATGGATTTTTTAACAAAAACGCGTGAGATGGCGCGGAGATGAAACATACTTAGATCATTGTACACTTGGTTGGGAGAGATGGATGGTAGTTTCTATGCAGCTTGGGGTTGTGACTTAATAGCTTCAATATCGGCTTTGTTTAAACATTCTATATGGTTACTAGAAAACATAGAGATGAGACTACTTCTAGAAGTACTACATTTAACATCTCTTACTTCTTTAAAGGACATAGAGCGATCCATAATTTATAAAGATAGTAATAACTATCATTGCACAGAAAAGCAGGGCATTGAATTCTAGTTCTCTGAGAGAATTTTGAATAGGCTCCTGGCCGACTGCTCAAGCAATGACTAGCTAAAACTTAGAGAGTTGCAAAAGTGGAAACCTGGTTTTTCAAAGGCCCGAGACTTTTGATATGGTTCTCGCAGATATTTTCGAAAGAAGCTATGAAAGATATAACAGAGATATAAGTTTGTTATCATACCCGGGTTGAAAATGAGCCGCTGGATCTTATACCATTTTATCATAGAGGCTTCCTCCGATGGAAAATGAAGCTTGAAGTATTGTCCTTGTCTTTGTTTTTCTTCTTTTGCCGATGTTTTCTTCTGCGATCTCAGCTTGAACCCAACAACCCCCTAGGTGAACCAAAGAAAATCCCAGCTTGAACCTTCGAACAACCCAATGCCTTACTGCCCTTAGCAGCCACCTGCCTAGCTAGACTTACCACAATGCTCTTCGGGACCTAAGAGAACTTCTAGCAATCTTCTCGGTGAACTTTCATTCCAAGTGAAAACACCTTTAAATGATTTGAATAATCTATTGTAAACTTGATTTTCGACTTATATACCAGAAGTGCCTAAATTCACATTGTCTGAATCCTTTTTAGTGAGAATATTTATGATTTCAGAAATCATAGTAGAACTATTTGTTTTCACATAGTTCCTAAGATTGGAACCAAATTTGGTAGGAACTGTCATTGGAAATGTTGCACACATTTTCGCTTGTAGCGACAGGTATATTAAGTGTTTATTGCTTATTGAGAACGGATATCAACTGTGTATATATCAATAACGTTTGCAGATCCATTCTATAATGTTCGTTTAAATTTGAAGATATTGTTTCTGCGGATATCTCTCGTCTCAAGATATGTGTAGTAAATTTATTACAGGTTGCGAGTTTGCAGGCAGAACTGGCATTCGTGCCAGCACAGCTGGCGAGTCGCATGTCATCCGGATCAGCATCGACCTCCGCGAATTATCCTGCCATGTCTTGTTCGTCGTACAGTCAGCATCCACATCAGTTCCCTTCAGACCTCTGCCTACCATGTAAGCCAATCCCCCAAGCCCTACAACGCTCTCCTCTCTCGTGTCAAGAAGGAGAACCCCCGCGGTTTCGCTTACGACATGGACTGTGAGTTTTCAGGGTCTCTCAGATAATTCGTCGCCACAAATGGAGGTCCTCCAAAGAGGCAGAAATATGGAGGAAAATGGATGAGAACATGGCGGAGAGCTGCAGGCTCTGGCCCATGCTCATCTTCGGAGAGGATAAGATATTCCAAATTTAACATATTTTTATAATTTCGATCGACCGCCTCTGCATGCCGAATTTGGCGTTTCTCAGCCAAATGGCTACAAAGAGAGCCAACAAATTTAGAGGAAGATAATTTGGTGGTAGGTGTTGGTTAGAGAATATGGATTAGAGGGAGGGAGGAACTCAGAGATAATTAAACAAGGAAATCAAAATGTATAGGCATCTATCAACTGCGCGCAGATGGATTTCCAATTTTTGGTTTACTCACGTTGTCTGATATTTCAACCAAATTAACATCTCCTCCTCTCCAAAGTTATCTCCTCTGTTTCAATGAGTATTTGGTATCTAGTGTTATTGTCTTTTTAAATGTTTGGCGTTCATATACACCATGAGCTAAGGAGTCTCATTTAATTTGATATTTGTGAAAACTTTTATATGTTTGGATCCAGTCCTATTAAATCTACAGGATTCCAAGATTAATTAGCATTTCAAATTTTGGTCTTAAACCCTAACCTTAATCACCCATGTCTTTCTTAATATAATACTCTATATTTCAAAAGGCACCATTACTTTTTCCAAGATCAATTAGCATTTTAAATTTTGGTCCTAAACCCTAACCCTAATCACCCATGTCTTTGTTAATATAATACTCTATATTTCAAAAAGCACCATTAATTTTTGGAATCGACCACTTTTCTCATAAACACATTTACTTAGAAATATATTGAACCATTAGGATAGACATAGCTGGTCGATTTGAATTGTTTAAATGTGTTTAATAAATAATTTAATATATTTATTGAGTTGTCTTAATATGTATTTAATATCTTTATTTCATTGATTTATATTTAATATATTTATTGGGTTGGCTTAAATTTAATATATTTATTGCCTTGGATAATATGTGTTGTATGAGGTTTAATAGTTTCTCGGAATCAGATGAGGATATGAGAGACTTGACACGATGTGCACGTGCCTCGGTTTGGTTCAATCCAAGCACAAACTGGGACAACGTAATAGAGGTATCGTGTCGGTGTTTCACGGAAGAATAAGTAAAAATAGAAGATAATTTTTTTTTACGGGTGTAGTTTCATTAGATACAAGGTTTTATCAAAATTTCTTCAAAATTTTCTTAAATTCAAGTATTTACAACGTGACACATTCTAAATTCCCCTAATGACCTTGGCTGTTCTTTATGGAAAGATGGAAAATAATGCAATATGAAACTTAATCTAACAATTTAATCATTTTAACTCTAATCTAAAACCTTAATCTTACCTATTTATTATAAAAGTGATTGATATAGTCTATCAACTTATATTAACCACTTTTATAATGTGGTTGTGCTAGTTACATATCTTTTTTTATTGACAAAATGGAGAAGAGACTCAAGTGTAGCTTTAGGAAATTATCAAATTTGTTTAAACAATAGACTAGCTCAATGTTTTCTAAAAATAGTTGATTTGAATGTAGTTATGACTAGAACAACCACATAACTTGTGGTCGATGAACTCCAATAGGAAATGACAACATGAGAAACAATTCACGTCAAATCTACTTTACACTCTACATTAGATAGGTTTTTCAAAACAATGAAAACTTACCATCTATTTAATTTGTTCATACAAAACCTAACCCTAACATAAACCCTAATCCTAACATAATCTTAAATGGTTCCTACACATTATATATACATTACACCCAACATACTATAGTATTGTACGAATGAAAACTTTCATAATCATGCACAATAAAATGTTTAAGAGGATCAAAAAATGATTCAACAAGAAAACGATATAACCCACATTAGAAAACATTCCAACTAGAAAACTATATAACCCACATCAAAAAAAATTTAAGAGCATCAGAAAATTATATAACCCACTCTTCTAACACATTAGAGACATACAGTGTCTGTATAATTGAATATCTTCAAATATCATGGCATCCATTATAATTTATGTAATACCAATTACTGTCATAGGTTTTCTCACATACATTGTTTGTATAATTGAATATCTTCAAATATCATGGCCTCCATTATAATTTATGTAATACCAATTATTGTCCTAGGTTTTCTCATAAGCTACTTGGCTTTGGATGGTGAGAGAACTTATGCAGGCCAAGGAAAGGCCTCATTTGTTGTGATTTTGGGAAAAGTGGCCTATGACACATACCTGGAGCACAAGATTTATGAAAATGGCTATGCTATATATGGTATCATATCATGTTGTTTTCATTTTATTTTCTATAATAAATGTACGAGGGTAATTGTACTCATCATGAACAATTCCTATCTTCTTTGCAATACTAGGAGACAAGTGAGATTTCAGAGAGATGGAATCAATGCATTGAGAATAGAATTTAGGTTCCATGTGTTAAACTAACCCAGATCTAGTGCCTTAAATGTAAAGTTAAATTCATTATAAATGAGAGAAACAAATCTATTGAAAATTCAAACTTCAATCACTAATAAGGAAGGAAAAATATTTTACACCGATAGCAATAGCTTTCCTATGCAACGTGCACACTGAACATTCTAGTAGAAAAATATTTAATAAAGGAAATGAAACAAAATCACATAATAATAAGATTACGAACACACAATATATATTTCATTGCTCTACAACAAAGAAAAAACCTAGAAATGAAAATTGCATGTTGTGTAGTTGAAGAAATTACCTCCATGACTATTATTATGATAAACATTGACATAAATATGATCACACTTCACCCTCATCTTGAAATACCATGACTTGGACTTGAGAGTAACCAAACCTTTAAACAAACTTTGTGATGCAATCTCACAATCATCTCCAATGCTCCTCGGGACGAATTTATCTTATCGTTTCTTGATATCAGATCATCTTTCCTAGTTAAAATAAGGTACATGAAGGTAATGTTAAAACCTATATGCCTATCCACTCACCTATCCTCAGAGCCAATCATCTTAGGTCATTGTATACTCACCTTAGTTTTCTTAGGAGAGGAGGTGAAATCTGAAATGCTACCAAACATTGCATTGCCTCCCTTAATTGGAACCCTGTCCATGCCAAGCTTCACACTAGACATAGTTCACTACTAAGATAATCGCAATCAAATGTAATCTTTGTTAGTAAACACATAAACATACTCCTTTATAAAATTTAGGAAGTTAATGGTTGAAATCAAAACCATTCACTCATTGTGACGACTAAGAATATTCGATCCATATTTACTCATGTCCATATAAAACACATTAAGGATTAAAAATCTATTAAATGTGCCCATTTCCAATAGGTGTATGCCTATCGACGTAATTATTACTCCCTACCTCATTTGGTCACACACTATGTTGATCACAATTAATAGTTATTTTCAAAGTTTTCAACCCTATCCAATTTTTTCCATCCAATTATTTATTGGTCTATTGTTATTGATGTGATTGATTGTACATAAACTAGCACAACCACATAAATTGTGGTTGATGAACGTTGATAGGAAATGACAATATGAGAAAAAATTAAGGTAAAATCTACTGTACATTCTGCATTAGATAGGTTGTTCAAAACAGTGAAAACTTAAGATCTATTTAATTTGCTCATACAAACCTTAAACCTAACACAAAATCTAACCCTAACATAATCTTAAATGGTTCCCACACATTATACCCAACAAAGTGTGGTATTGTACGAATAACAACCTCCATAAGCATGCAAAATAAAACGTTTAAGAGGATCATAAAATGATCCAACAAGAAAATGGTATAACCCACATCACAAAACATTCCAACCAGAAAACAATATAACCCACATCATAAAACATTTAAGTTGATCAGAAAATGATATAACCCACTCTTCTAGCACATTAGACACATACATTTTTTGTATAATCGAATATCTTCAAATATCATGGCATCCATTATAACTTATGTAATACCAATTAGTGTCCTAGGTTTTCTCATAAGCTTTTTGGATTTGGCTGGTGTGAGCACTTATGTAGGACAAGGAAAGGCCTCATCTGTCGTGATTATTGGAAAATTATTCTATGATGTACATTCATGGAGAACAAGCTTGATGAAAATGGCTATGTTATATATGGTATCATATCATGTTGTTTTCATTTTATTTTCTACAATAAATGCATGGGGGTAAATGTACTCATCATGAACCATTCCTTTCTCTTTTTGCAATACTCACGAGACAAGTGAGTTTTCAAAGAGAGATATACAGGAATTCATTGAAGATGGAATCAATGCATTGAGAATAGAATTAAGGTTCCTTGTGTTAAACTTACCTAGATCTAGTGCCTTTAATGTAAAGTTAAATTCATTATAAAAGAGAGAAACAAATCTATTGAAAAAGTCAAAATTCAATTACTAATAAGGAAGGGAGAATACTTTACAGTAGTAGCAACAAGTTGCTTGTGCAATGTGCACATTGAAAATTCCAGTAGAAAAATATTGAATGAAGAGAAGGAAACAAAATGTAGTAACTGTATTAATTTAACATCAATTAATTCCACAAACAAAACAATAACTTCTACTTGATTTCAGAAACTCGGTAATTTCTTATAAATTTAGCACATATGCATATAAATTTATCAACGAATAATAAAATTCATAACAGAATAAAACAATTTTACCTCTCCCTGATGCTAATTTCCCCATCGATCTAGTTGTTCATTGCTGAAATTGTGTCAAACACTGCCCAAAACCGTGTTTCTACCCTGCCAACTAGGACAACTTCCTCGCTCCAGGATACCATATGGATATCCTGGCCCCCATGACCAAAACCTCCAGCAAACTGATGCCCCCTGTACTGATCCTTTGCCCGACTCCCCAACTGAAACTCTCTCCAGCAAATTCCCAAATCCCAGAGAGCCCTCCCCCAAAAATCCAAGTCAAATGATCCTCCCCTCTTCCGTAAACCCTCTATCGCTCATATCCCCCCTTCACCGCCCTTTCTCCTCATTTATCTCTTTACCTACACATTTATTACCTTATCCACCTAGTTAATGCCCCTTATCCACTTATTAATGTTCCTTATCCGTTTATTAATTCTCCTTATCCCCTCTTCCGTAAACCCTTAATTTAAACAATATAATTTATTAACCCTCTTAATTTAATACCCATGTCAATGAATGTAACAGGTAATTAATTAATCAATTAATTAATCAAATTATAACCATTAATTAATTAATAAATATTTAATTAGTATCACTATACCAATCTTTGTTTAATTAATAATATGTTAGAAAAATAAATTACCTAATAAATTTTTTACTTAATAATCCCTAAACATATATTCTACTAGGGTTGTTACATACACCCACCCTTAAGGAAACTTTGTCCCGAAGTTAAGGTATCTTATTGTCAAAGGAAAAGAAACATGGTTCACACATTCATAACAATTAACCAACATTATCAGTAAGTAAGTCAATAAAACTCATACATACTAGTGTATATGTACAAGAAATGCATGTGTAGCTAGTACATACAAGTCTCGTGCATGTACTAATAATCAAAACTATCATCCTTTAGTAATTTATGTATGCATCCAATCCAGTCA
>CBVK0100302797.1:4279-14855 GCA_900067695.1 Picea abies | reverse complement strand
AGTTAGAAATAGATCTCATAATATCCCATAATTCAATTTCGACACCCATTCATAAGATTATCATTTACCAAAAATAGACTGCATCATATCCAACATACACCCAACCTTTGAGAAACATGTTGTCGAGGTGGTCAAAAAAGTGAGGGATAGTCTTGTCGTAGTGTCTCGGTGTCTTCCTAAGTAGCAGATCCTGGACTATACTTGTCCCACTGGACCTTAACTTGGTCTTCCAGACGATTCCTTAGCTGTCGGACTCTACAGTCCAATATGTGTAACGGTTCTACCATGAGGGTTCCCATGTATGATACCTTCAATTCCATCCAATTTAGTTTGTGTGATTCATTAGCAACATAATGACGTAAAACAGATACATGAAATACATTATGAGTCTTATGCAAGTGGGGTGGCAGTACGAGACGATATGCAACGGGTCCAATTTTCTCTTCGATTCTGAATGGTCCTATAAATCGAGGTGACAACTTTGTCCCCTTTCCGAACCATATGGTACTCTTATTAGGCCTGATGTGAATGAAAACCTGGTCTCCCACTTCATAACTTCGGTCGGTCCTGTGTGCATCCGCATAACTTTTCTGCCTATCCTGAGATTCCTTTAGTCTCTGCCTAATATGAATCACCTGTTCTTCCATATCCTGAATCAATTCTGGCCCAACTGTTACTTGGTCTTCTAGTCTATCCCAACTCAATGGCATTTTGCAAGGCCTCCCATACAAAGATTCATAGGGTGGCATTCTGATGGAGCTATGAAAACTATTATTGTAGGCAAACTCTACCAAAGGTAAGTACTTCTCCCACTGGGTTTGATTATCCATGACATACATCCTAAGCATGTCTTCCATGACTTGATTTACTCTCTCAGTTTGCCCATCTGTTTTAGGATGATAAGTTGTGCTTAAGTTCAACTGAGTCCCAACACTGACTGTAAACTTGTCCAAAACCTAGAAGTGAATCCGGAGTCCCTATCTGAAATGATCTTCTTAGGTATCCCGTGCAAACGGATAANNCACACGTGCCACATCAGTGACATCGTAAGTGTCTCTACCCAGAATAAAATGATCACTCTTATTTAACTTATCCACTATCACAAGTATGGCGTTGTGTCTATGAGATGTGAGCAGAAACCCCACAACAAAATCCATAGAGATGACTTCCCACTTGGACATAGGGACATCATGTGGTTGTAGGAGGCCTAGTAGGTGATGGTGGTTGGCTTTCATTTGTTGACACTCTAGGCATTTGGGGACGAAATGGACTACATCGTGCTTCATGCCTACCCAAGAGAGGAGCTTCCTCATATCTGCGTACATCTTCCTCACACCTGGATGCGCACAATAAAGTGATCTATAGGCTTCCTTCAGTATGATGCTTCGAATATAGGGATGTACATCCTTCCTCGATATCTTAACAGTCCGTCTGTTTCCAAACTATATCCTTCATACTTTGGATCTAACTGCCTCCCGCTCTAAAGGTTTGAATTAACATTTAAATACCAACTGTCTCCTGGGAGTTGTGTCAACACATGTTCCCTCAGNNNAAGGAGAAGATACGTGGTCTCCTACTCAAGGCATCTGCGACCACATTTTCCTTTCCCTTTATGTACGAAATACCAAAATCGTACTCGCTCATAAACTCACTCTATTGCCTTTGCCTAGCATTCAGATCTCTTTGAGTGAAGATATGTTTTAAACTTTGGTGGTCCGTTTTGAGTTCAAAGTTTCGCCCCACAAGATAGTGCCTCCAAATTTTCAGAGCTAGCATTACAGCTGCCAACTCTAAATCATGATTCGCGTATAACTCTTTGTGCTTCTTCAACTTCCTTGACACATAAGCTATTACTCCTCCATCCTGCATTATGACGGCCCCCAACCCTTGCTTCGAGGCATCCTTGTAGACTGTGAAGTCCTTTTCCATATCTGTCACTCGTAGAATTGGCACACTAGTTAGTAACCTCTTAATCTCAATGAATTCACTATCACACTCTTCTGTCCATTCATACCTGACCCCCTTACACTACAAGGTGGTGATGGGTTTTACTATTTTGGAGAATCCTTCCACAAATCTCTGATAATAACCCACTAGCCCCATGAGGCTTCTCACCTCATGGGCATTTTTCGGCATTGGCCTCTCCATAATGGCCTTTACCTTTTCTGGGTCCACAGAGATTCCTTCGCTGGAAATGATATGACCTAAATGGTGGATCTCTTTCTGGAAGAAGGAACACATTGACAACTTCCCATACAATTTGTTCTCTCTAAGGCAGGACAACACTATTCACAAGTGTTCCTCATGTTCACTTTTGTTCTTGGAATATATGAGGATGTCATCTAGAAAGACTTGTACAAATCGATCTAAGTACTTCCAGAATACGCCATTCATGAGGATCATGAAAACTGCTAGCACATTTGTCAATCCGAAAGGTACTATGACAAATTCGTAATGTCCAAACCGACTTCGAAAGGCAGTTTTTGGGATATCACCTTCCTTAATCCTTAACTGATGATATCCTGATCGTAAATCAATCTTTGAGAATATCGCTGCTCCTTTCATCTGATCGAAGAGGTCATCTATTCGTGGCATTGGGTACCTATTTTTCACTGTACCACGGTTCAAGTCCCTGTAGTCTATACACAGTTGTAAGGATCCATCCTTCTTCTTTACAAAAATTACTGGTGCGCCCTAGGGTGAGACACTGGGCCATATTATTCCTAAGTGCAGTAACTCCTTCAACTGCATTTGCAATTCACAAAGTTCCAGCGCTGTCATCTGATACGGAGTCTTGGATATTGGTTCTGCACCAGGTTTTAGCTCAATAGTAAAATCAAGCTCCCTCTCAGGAGGTAACCCTAGTAACTCGTTCGGAAAAACATCTTTAAATTCTGACAATACCGGGCACTGATCCAATGAGGGTCCCTTCCTTTCATTCACTGCTTCCACTACATAAAGTCAACACCCTTGCCTCAAGCATCGCTTAACCTTCATAGTTGATATAAACTGTAATGACACTTTTCTCTGTACACCCTGGATCTCTACTAGTCTTCCTTCATCATCTACACAAAGAACCCTCTTTGCGAAACAATTTACCAAAGCTCGGTGAGCTACTAACCAATCCATTCCAATGATTAGGTCATATGCCCCGAGAGCAGTGATGTATACCTTTAACCTGGTGGTACACACTCCCAGGTCTACTATAAAATTATCGACACTAGGTCCTACTGCTTGTTTTCCCCCTAAATCCATCTCGACTTGTTTAAAGTCATCGTGCACGTAGGCTGCCAAACCACTCTTTTCTAATGCAGATGGTGAAATGAAACTATTTGTCACACCAAAATCAAACAAAATATTAACATTGATATGATTGAGTGTACCTGATGACTCCACCACCGCGGATTGATGTTCAGCCTGGCGATTATTAACCGCTGCGTCAATCTGGTGGCTGCTACTTCTCTCCCTATCGGTGCCTTTCCTTCTCTATGCAAAAACCCTTATTGTAACTTTGGGAAGTCATGCCGGTAATGGGGTCCTCCGCACCCCCAACAGGTAACACGAGATTGAAACTGTGTACTGTTATGTGACTGTCTCTGAAATGAGTTCCTTCCCCTGGAACCCCTGCCCCTACTTGTTGTTCCCTAAGATGGTCGTGGACCTGTTTGTGTAATTGGCGATGAACGAGATGCTGCACTCACTGCCATTGGAATCCCTGCGACTGTTGTCCTTGGAGAGACTCTGTTACCATATGGCGGTGGCCTTGAGCTCCCTCCCCTAGGAAATGTCCTCAGGGCCTTCCCTACAAATCCAGGATGATGCGGAAATGTTGGTCTTGTACCCCCGGCTAAGTTCATGTGTTCTGCTGCATAACGTGCATTTTCAACTGCCTCCGCTACTGAAGACAGTTTCCACATCTGCACCATAGCTCTTATCTTAGGGTTCAATCCATAGAAGAAGCGCTCTGCCTGTCGTTGGTTATTATCCATATATGAAACATATTTGACCAGTTCCATAAATCTGATCTCATATTCTTCTACAGTTCTGTTTCCCTGTACTAAGGCATGAAATTCCCCTACCTATTGTTCCTCGTAGTATGCTGGTAGATATTTCCTTCGGAACCTCTCCTTGAAAAATTCCCAAGATACTGTGTCTGGGGTAAGGTGCAGTTGTCTTTCTAGGTTGCCCCACTAGTTCAAGGCACTGTCTCTTAACTGAAAAATTGTGATCTTTGCCTTTGAGTTGGACACATAGTCCCTTAAAGAAAAACACCTTGTCATGTCTTCCAACCATGCTTCCGCATGTTCACTGGTGCGACCCCCAACAACCTCCAGAAGTTTGATCTTCTGCAATTCTCACGTGATGTCTTCTGGTGGAGGTCCTCCCGCTGAATCCCTTGACGCTTCTGGATTACCCATTCCAGATGTTGGGGGTTCCACTTCATTCCCTGCCGGTCGTCGCCCCTTTAAAGTCTCATTAATGGATTCCAACGAGCACAGTATGAGAGCTTGTTTGGGCGATGGTGGTGGTGGTGCTGGCAGTGTTGGCGGTGCTTGTGACGACTCTCCCTTGCCTCGACTCCCTCAATTCCTAACCATCCTGTATGCTTTAACCTGCATCAACCAAGTTGTCAGGGTGAGTTCAAGGATGTTTCAAATTGGTGCTACTCAAACTAGAAACAGGGTTAGGCATAAGTTTTCTTTACTTGTCTGTAAACATACATTACTCCTTTAGGGGATTGGCTAGGTTAGGATTAGGATTAAGCATCTAAGCTTGATTTCTTCGCCCCTATAAAAAAAAACTATTGGTTCCCTTGCCCTGTAGCTATGCTAGCCTTGCGCCATACTCGCCAATTCCTATGCTTACTCTCCTAGTGCATGTGTTGCCTCCTTCCCACTTGTCCTAGTCTAAGTCCATTTAAATTTTGTCTTATAACTAAATATCCTCCGATGATTGACCTGTGAGATTTTCCCTGGCGCCTAGTGTTGGCATTGTCGAATGATGCATTTGACATTTAGCGTTGACTTTGACTGGAAGAATGGAGTGGAGGGACTTGGCGCTTGGCTTGTTTGAATCGCCGATTTTTTTTTTTCTTTTTAGTGCGAGCCCTTTGAGCCCGTTTGTGAGATCCTCCACTCCGTGTCTTGATTCCTGGTACTTGGGCGCTCGATCGTGGTTAAGTCGTGTTGTATTGCAGGTTCTTGATCTCCCTTCATGAGCTCCTCCTCCATGTGACTTGATGCATGGCGCTTATGCGCTCAGTTTCCACTGACATGCGTTGTATTGCAGATTCTTCGCTCGGTGTTTTTAGTTAAAGTGATTAATCAGTTTGAAATCTAGCATGAATCATAAATTTTAAATATAATTAATTAATTAAATAGTTAAAACTATAGTTGAATTATATTTTAAAATTTAAAACATAAAATAACTAAAAAAAAACTATATTTTAATTAAACTATATAGTTGAATTAATTTAAGAACCAACATGTGGTGTAGTGGTAAGCGCTGATGTGTGGGGCCTTCGGGTTGTTGGAGGTCACAAGGTCGACTCTTGGGGAGTCGAATAAACTTTTATAATATATTTAAATTATATTTAAAATTATTAAATTTTATTATTATTATATTTAAAATTATATTTAAATTTAAACTAAAATAATTTAAACCATTATTCGAATTATACGACATTAAGATTTAACGCTAAATAAATAATAATAAAAAAATAATAAAAAAAAATAAACATTTTTTTTTAACCTGGGCAGTGGGTCCTCGCATGAGGCCCACGTGTTCCTCCTAAACCTATGCTCATTCCCAACCCTACACGTCTCTTAATCAAACCCTAAGATTTCTTCAAACCTAACACTCCTTCATCGCCGCCTATCTCTCTAAGCAATTGAGCCCTCAACTTCTCCCTCTCTTTTATAGTGGCAGAGCTCTGTTAATGGCCACGGGCTACAACTATTCCCTCATGAGCTCCTCATTCTTGGTTCGGTACCTGGCGCACCAGTTCTCGATCTTGGCTAACTTTTGCAGTGGAAGAGTTTTCTTTCTCGTGGGTTTGGGGTTTGGGCGCTGGCATGCTCGACACTTTAGGCTCTAGGATTTTTATTTGTTGGACATTGAGAGTCTAGAACGAGTTTATATTGCAGTCTGGGTGAGTTCTCTGGCATGACAACGTATTTGGTAGCTTTTCTGAAGGAATTTACGGTGGATGGTGAGTTATTTTCCCACAATCTGAGTCATTTGCCAGTAAAATAGGTAGTCCCAAAGACTGGCCGCATTTCTTGAAGCAAAAAGGAGGGAAATTCCATTGGGGATGAAATCCAATCACATCTAGACAGTGCATCTCATTTGTGGATCGAGCTACTTCTTTGAGGGGATGAAATATCAACTTTGTTGGGTGCATCCTTCATTCTAGGCACATTACTTCTCTTCTGAGCACACTTGTTTAAATATTGGGCTCTTATTCTTATTGTTGGGGGCTATTATCTCACTGCTGGACGGTTGGTTAATTTCTGAGAGCCATTCCACCATTGCTGGGCATTTTTCTCTTGTTGGGGCGCCACAATAATAATCCAAAAGGCTGTTCCTTCATTGCTGGGTGCTATTCCTCCTGGTGGGCACATTTGTTCTTGCTGGGAATTACCTCTGGGTGCCTTCCTCACTTTGTTGGGCACTTTCCTCTACTTCTAGGCACTACAAACATTGTTAAGGTACAAGAATGTTGATGTTTATATCCCTATAAATCTATAGCCATCAGCTAGTACCACGGGCTCATATTTGAAGGCATATATCAGTTGTATGAATATATATCTTTCTCAGGCAACACTATTTTCAACCGAGAATCATATATCAGTCTTAGTTTATTGAGTTTGCAGCTGCTCTATACTGAATATCATTATCAGATTTAATGTTTAATGGGTGGCTGAGTTACTAATAATTTTATGTAGTATCATTGTGGATGAATATACCAAACAACAAATTCATTATATTTGTTATGTGCCAACCTTTTGACCAATATATTAACCTAGAGCAGTGAATACATTTGGGAAACATTATCTTTGAATTGTCATCAGTTGTCCCATTGAAGAGATATTAAAATTGCATCTACAACAGCTTGTATTCAAACTATTTTAAGAAATTTCTCAGTGACAAATCCTCCTTAAACCCAGAAAGATTGTTTGTAACGTAAAGGCGCATATAATCTCCATATATCAACAGAGATGAGGTTTCCTCAAATTCTGAGCGTGTATACTGTAGCAAAAGAGCACATTAGTGGATTGCATACATCATTGTTGAATGGCAGCACGTTTGTCATCTTGAAGAGGGTTGAATTGGAGAGTTGGGGGACAAGTTTGACTATTGGGTGGTCACGAGGCCTGTGGGAAGGCGTTTTGAGATTTATGGTAGCATGGGAAGACTATTCCATTGCCTCTATACCTTGCAGCACTCCCTATCAGTTGCTGATACAAGCCATTTCCAGGTGATGATTTTTGTTGGATCTTATTATGTTTGAGGAACCATATCTTTGTCTCTTGAAACATGAAGAATTAGAGTATGATAAAGAAGATGAATTAGTCGTTGTGTAGGACGCGTGGCTTCAACTTTTTGATTTGATAAAGCTGTGTAGGGTGCGTGGCTTCAACTTTGGATGTGCTTAAATAAATGTTTTTAATACATGCATTGTGCACAAACGAAACCTTGTAGGATCCTTCTCCTCGACGGCTTGTGGAATCGGTGCATAAATATATGGTATATTTATTTTTTACTCCATTTATATGCACACACACACACACACACACACACACACACACACACACACATATATTTACAGTTTAACTAAATGTCTTTTACATATGCCCATTTATTTGCCTATAATGTCATCTAGCCTAGGAAGCATATATATATTGATCTGCATATAATAGATATTAGTGGGTTTGGCTTGCAGGAGGTGGAGTTGGAGCTAGAGATTGGCCCTTCAGGCCCAAATTTCAAAGAAATAGCTCTGATACCATGTGTAGTAATCGTATTAATTTAACATCAATTAATTCCACAAACAAAACAATAACTTCTACTTGATTTCAGAAACTCAGTAATTTCTTATAAATTCAGCACATACACATATAAATTTATCAACGAATAATAAAATTCTTAACAAAATAAAACAATTTTACCTCTCCCTGATGCTAATTTCCTCGTCGATCTGGTTGTTAGTTGTTGAAATTGTGTCAAACACTGGCCAAAACCGTGTTTCCACCCTGCCAACTAGAACAACTTCCTAGCTCTAGGATACCATATGGATATCTTGGCCCCCGTGCCCAAAACCTCCAGCAAAATGGTGCCCCCTGTACTAATCCTTTGCCCGACTCCCCAACTCAAAATCTCTCCAGCAAATTCCCAAATCCCAGAGAGCCCTCCCCCAAAAATCCAAGTCAAATTATCCTCCCCTCTTCTGTAAACCCTCTTCCGCTCATATCCCCCTTTCACCGCCCTTTCTCCTCATTTATTTCTTTACCTACACATTTATTACCTTATCCACCTAGTTAATGCCCCTTATCCACTTATTAATGTTCCTTATCTGTTTATTAATTCTCCTTATCCCCTCTTCTGTAAACCCTTAATTTAAACAATATAATTTATTAACCCTCTTAATTTAATACCCATGTCAATGAATGTAATAGGTAATTAATTAATCAATTAATTAATCAAATTATAACCATTAATTAATTAATAAATATTTAATTAGTATCATTATACCAATCTTTTTTTAATTAATAATATGTTAGAAAAATTAATTACCTAATAAATTTTTTACTTAATAATCCCTAAACATATATTCTACTAGGGTTGTTACATACACCCACCCTTCAGGAAACTTCGTCCCAAAGTTAAGGTATCTTATGGTCAAAGGAAAAGAAACATGGTTCACACATTCATAACAATTAACCAACATTATCAGTAATTAAGTCAAGAAAACTCATACATACTAGTGTATATGTACAAGAAATGCATGTGTAGCTAGTACATACAAGTCTTGTGCATGTACTAATAATCAAAACTATCATCCTTTAGTAATTTAAGTATTCATCCAATCCAGTCAGCAAGACTAGTCTTTTATAAAAGACAACAAACCAAGAAATCCTTTAATTACTATTATCCAGTTCAACAATTTTTATTTAGACAACTATGGTTTAATTACGTAATTATGAATATTCATATATACACGTTTTTATTTTTTTTGAAGGGAAAACATCAAATTCCACCACAAGATAGATCTCCATACCTTCTCAACTATTACTATTCATCCTTCCTCCCTAACCTACTTCCATCTCCATTCCTATCCTTCCTTTGCTAGACTATCTTGGAGCGTCAACTTTATTGACCTAACTCCAAATAGAACCTGTAAGCGGAAGTGTTGCTATCTCGACCAAACTTCCCTAGCAGGTATCTGACAGTCATCATCACACGTCTTGGGGAGCATGAACTAACACTGTCCTCCCATGAATTCAGGTTTCGGAGGATACACGGTGGGAAATTCCTCCACCCCTCCTAATCATAACTAGGGTCCACACCCTACAATGGACTATATAGTGGCACCGTGTTGCTGGGGGTTTTGTCATCATTTATTCGGTTTTGGGCAGTGTCATCACCTAAAATCATGCACTAGTCCACACATCATAGCAATGCATCCAAACCAATATAAATTCCACATACAATATTCATAGCATAATGTTTCTTGGTTAGTGGTCCTGATATCCACTTTCATCATCATTATCCCTTGGCTATTTCATAGCCCATAACCTGCAGATTAATCTGTAACACAAACTCATACATTTCTATGCATTATCATCATGTAATTGCATACTATCATCATTTCAATTTGGTATCCCTGTATCGATAAATTAACATCAAAGTTTTCCAGTTAGAAATATATCTCATAATATCCCATAATTCAATTTTGACACCCATTCATAAGATTATCATTTACCCAAAATAGATTGCATCATATCCAACATCATTCTAATAGTATTTTAAACATTCATAAAATTCTTCATTCTCACAATCTGTCACATCATATACATCATCATCAATAACATTTAAACATTCGTAAAATTTACATTCACATAGTAGATCACATCATATGCATCATCATCAATAACATTTAAACATTCATAAAAGTTCATAAATTTTAAAGTTTAAGTGTACAACCTAATAGTTTCACTGTGACTAGAAAATAAAGTATATAGGCCTCAGGTAATCCTGGCTGTCTAAGTCAAAAGGTGTTTTTACATACACCCAACCCTCGAGAAACATGTTGTCGAGGTGGTAAAAAAAGTGAGGGATAGTCTCGTCGTAGTGTCTCGGCGTCTTCCCAAGTAGCAGATCCTGGACTATACTTGTCCCACTGGACCTTAATTTGGTCTTCCAGACGATTCCTGAGTTGTTGGACTCGGCGGTCCAATATGTCTAACGGTTCTACCGTGAGGGTTCCCACGTCCGATACCTGCAATTCCTTCCAATTTAGTTTATGTGATTCATTAGCAACATAATGACGTAAAACAGATACATGAAATACATT